>JAOXYF010000009.1:20446610-20457230 GCA_028565775.1 Sternarchorhynchus goeldii
TGGGCGGGTTTAGTGTAAAGACTGAGCCCTGCTTGGGCGGGTTTAGTGTAAAGACTGAGCCCTGCTTGGGCGGGTTTAGTGTAAAGACTGAGCCCTGCTTGGGCGGGTTTTCTAACTCTGTACAGTGGAATGACTCGATTGAGCACTTGGTAGGTTTGCATAATAGCCTCCATAGAGTTTTTGTCTAAATAATTGTGTTTGTGTGCATGTTTGGTCCTCTGAGCAGTGGGTGTTTGTGTTCTAGTGCTGTATGTTTGTTACTCTGGTCTCAGAGACTCAGAAGATCGTGTGTGACCAATGTGGTTTGCCACGGCTATCACCAGCGTGTCAGTCCTTTGGTCTCCATGGTGATAAAAAATTTGGAAGGTCTCCATAGCGATCAAAACTCTGGAAGGACTCCATAGAGATCAAAAATATTCAGTGTGGTTGGGGGAAAGTTTAGGGCCTAGTCCTTATGCTAAATACTGCGATGCCTCTCAGCACTCTTAAACACACGGACCATGGGCCTACACATCTCAGTTCTCTCTGCAGTTTTTTTTAAACTTTCTTTTCTCCTGTTTTTAGTGCTAGGTTTTCCCGGTTTCCTGTCTTTAAGTGTCTCTGCTCACCCTCAGAACAGTAAGCATTCGCTGTATAATCTCTGAACGACTCTTTCTCAAATGCCGTACCTTTAAATAGCAGCTGTTGCTGCAGGTGCTCAGAAGGAACCGTCCAAAATATTCTGTCTGTGACTTTCAGGCTTCAGTGAGAAACCTATCAAAATGAAGCATTTCTTCTACTAAAACTAAATCATTTGTAAGAGAATGTATAGTTGTCATGTGTTCATATTAGATTGGTTGGCTGTGATTGTGTACAAACTAGGCAACATGGTCATCTTACTGGATTTGCAGTTATTAATTAAATAACACCAGGCTAGATCTCCCTACTCACTGTGACGATGCATTATTTAACCCAGCTGGGGATAATCTGGAAACATGCATTTCAAAGTTAACTAAGTTTAAAATGATTAGAACATATTTTTGTTACTGATCTTTTTCATATCTGGTAAGATAACACTGAGTTGAGACAAATTTTTTACTTTGGTAGATTATTGGATTTGTTAAATTTGTGGTAGATTTAGTAGTGTGTTCATGTTCATTTCAAAATGTATGTACAAATATTTAACTTTAAAAAAAAAAAAAAAATCATTTTAAAAAGCCAGATGTATTCCTTCTTCTCTAACCCAGTGCTGGGAGAGCCGAGCGTTCTCGGTGATCCTGAGGCTCACGGCTGCGTGTGATCTGTTGGAGTTGAAGCCAGTGCGACGTTGCCCTCCAGCCGTGAGAAGGGCTCAGATGCCCTTTACAGACAACTGGAGCACAGTGATTGTGCTCTGAAGACGGCTGGCAGGCTGCTGGTGTTGATGGGGGGAGGGGTTGTGAGGGTGGGGGTTTGAGGCGATGGAGAAGCACATCCCTGCGCCCTCGCTGTAGAAGACGGACTGAGTAAACACCGGGCGGGTCTGTGCAGCTGGGCTACGATACTCTTACAGCTCGCAGGGAGTTAATTGCATATCTGCATTTTCATTCCAAAGTTTCCCCTGACCTTGAAAACAATCTACCATGAATATTTAAACATGTTTGCTAATTACCTTCTAGTCTTACTGGAGTCAAGCCTGCATTAAAATGACTAAATCTAAATGTAATGGTATCCTGATGATTTTTTTTCGTGGTGCACAGGTGTCGGGCCAGGAGTCTTTGGGATATCGCAGGGTGTCCCTGTGGCACTGTCTACCATAATCAAAGACAAGTTTTTCATTCCTTAAAACTGCAGGGCGAGGATTGCGAGACTGGTGACAACTATGGGCCGCTCTAATGGTGCTCTCTCATCTTTAATCTGCTTTCTCTCTGGCCTATCCATCTCCTCCCAGAGCTCCAACAGCCTGTAATTACAGCAGAGTCTCCCCATCCTGCTGCAGCTCTCTGGGTTTCCAGCAAAGCAGTGCTGGCTGGGTCTGGGTTAAAAGGAGAACTTCTTCCTCACACAGCTGGGTGGAAACGGATTGTCAAAATGTCAGCCCTGTCGTTGGTTAGTCTTTTGAAATGTCAGTTTCACACCAGCACAGCCAGTGGCTTGGATCCGTCTCTGGTTATTTGAGTTGCCTTACATCGTTACAGACGCAGTGATAGTCACGCTAAATGGAGATTGGCAGGTAAGAACCCGTCCAGCCTGATGTGTCCACCAGCCCATCTGTGGAAGCTTTCTGACTGGAGATGGAGGGACGGTGGTTATTCAGATAATCATTATTACACCAAACGAATGAAGACCCTTCAGTCGTCCTGCATCTGGGTGGGCAGGTTTATGACTCTGCGCTGCCCGGGTGTGAGACCCAGCGGCACTGTTCCGAAAGCCTCGCTGCTCTGTGTACCTTCACAGAGAGACCAGGTTTGTCCTGGGATCATGACGTCCGGGACGTCCTCCGTACCCCCCGGCTGGACTCGCTCGCTCGCTCCTGCTCTTATCTCTCTGTTGTTTATGCTGAGTAGTTATTAATGTCAGTATAATAGTTCAGAGAAAGACCTCCAAGTTCTTTTAAAAAAGTTTTTGCGTTTATTGATGATGATTATAAAAAACTGGTGATGGGGGGGGTAAAAAAACAGTGGTTGGAACAGAGGTGCATTGTTGCATATATGAGGTTCCTCTCTGAGGGCCGACCCTCTTGATGTGATGCTGTATTTCTCATTTCGATGTGAGTAATTACTGCTGGACTTGCCTAAGCTAATACTGACCTACAAAACGGAAACAGGAAATGAGAGCAGTGCAAATGAAGTGGCTATCTAACTGAGCCTCAGTAACACCATCCTAAAATAGACCCTCACATGGTGTAGACTCCCCACTGCAGGGGTGTAGACTCCCCACTGCAGGGGTGTAGACTCCCCACTGCAGGGGTGTAGACTCCCCACTGCAGGGGTGTAGACTCCCCACTGCAGACTGTGCGTCTGTAGAATGTTTGCTGCTGAACACATTGCTGTGGAAGCAAACAGTGAGGCGGAGTGTGTGGTTTCCACAAAGACGTTGCCTTGTACACGAGTTTGTTTACTGCCGGCTGTTTGAGTATCGCAGCAAAAGCTGCCTGATGTCTGCTTGTGTTTTCTGTTGTTCTTCTGCTCAAATATCTCCATATGACAGTTGCCAAGTTTTGTAGGTTTGCCAAGCAGCAGTTTGAATTCCTGAGCCGTTGATCAAACTATAAAGGAAAAGATCACAGACAGATGAACAGATGAACAGTAAAGCTTAGTGTTTGTTTTCCTTTAAACATGATGACTGTGGGCAGGTACATATACTGTAGCGCTAGTTCAAATGCTTCTGGAGTGTCTGTGGTAGTGTCTAGCAGAGGAAGCGATGGGTGCAGTGTGCAGGTTTCACACTGGACTGTGTGCAGGGGGCGGAGTCTATTTTGGGCCCGTGTGTTTAGCACTGAACCACTGCTATTCAGGCCACCTCACGGCGAGGGCTGCAGGAGGATAACTAGACCACCACTGCGGTCTGATGATTTTAATGATTCTGATATTTTGGTGTAATTGGTGAGCACTTCAGACTTCCAGTCCTGGCTGCTTTGAAATATGTGTCTTCTGAATATGAAACATCAAGGATTGTCAGTAAATACATGGTTCATGACATGTATTTGAGATTATTTGGTCACAAAATTTCATCAGAAATGTAAAAAAAAAAAAAAAAATCAAGTTAACAGCGTAGATGGGGACACTTTCTCATTTCAAACATAATGTTGAAAAACTTTGGACTGACCAGCTGTACGTAAAGTGGACATCGGATATCGTCTATTTTGTTTTTAAATATTAGAATAACACGATCATTATAATATTCACTTTTTTGTTGGCTGTTATCTCTGAAATTAGTACCAGACAAAATAGGAGAGAAATAGTAAAAGAGCAAACACAAGGACTGGTTCAGCTACACTACAGAGAGAGATGCCTCAAACACGAGGACTGGTTCAGCTACACTACAGAGAGAGATGCCTCAAACACGAGGACTGGTTCAGCTACACTACAGAGAGAGATGCCTCAAACACGAGGACTGGTTCAGCTACACTACAGAGAGAGATACTTCAGTTGACATGGATGAGTAACACTGGACAAATTATATCCATATAATTTTTTCTCCTAATTCAGAATTTTCTGTCTTTTTTCCTTAATGGAAAAAGAACTTGGACAAATGATGTTCCTCTTTTTGATTTGTCATTTCTAATGAAGAGGTCTGAGTAGAAGATCTTGCAGTAGCAGCTTTAAGCAGTTAGTGATGATCTGGTTTGTGATTAGATGTCCTGCTTCTGTTCTCCATCGTTGGTAGAGCTGCATCCTTCAGACAGCAGGACATGGGTGACATGAGTGTCTTTGATCAATTGTTTTTAAATCTGTACATAATTTCATTTGTGTTAAATTTCCACAACTCTGAGAGTGGTCGTCTATCCTTCAGTATCGACTTACACCCCCCCCCCCCAACCCTCGCCTGTAACAATGTTAGCTTCAGATCTAAAGTGGTCATTAGGTTGTTGGGTTTTTTTCTCCTTCTCCTCTTCCCCAGCTGTTGTGTGAGTGATGTTGGTTGGTAAAAACTAAATGCATTCCTCCATTTCTGCATTACTTTCCAGCTGGACAGCAATGAATCAAAACATAAAGCATTTTGAGACTCGTTAAGGGAGCATTATACACAGGGACGGCTGCGGTGTCTGTGGGAGGAGCTGAGCTCTGTGGGAAAGCGCCACACGTTTGGGTGGAGGAGGGGAGCGGAGGCTGGGTGGAGAAGGAGGAGGGCCGGATCATGCCGGCCGGCCCATCACACGGTCATTAGAGGCTGCAGAGGTCCTGGGTGAGGAACACCATCCCTGCCCTGTTTCGCCCTGAGAGCGGCTCCGTGGTAGTCTACACCATCACCCCCGTGGGAGGCGGAGGCACAGAGCGAGGCAGTGAACGCCTACACACGATTGCTCCTTGTTTCCCTCCTGTGAGGAGTGTGGTTTAATTAATGAAAACATTTTTTTGCTACAGGGATCCGAAAACAGGAGTCACCATCAGAGTAGAGGACCTGGATCATGGGCTCTCATTAACTCAGGAGGCCTGGTACAAACCATGAACCTTACAAAGAACATGGAGCATCTAAAACAAGCAAACCGACCAAGCGACCAACTGCAGTGTGTGTGTGTGTGTGTGTGTGTGTGTGTGTGTGTGTGTGTGTGTGTGTGTGTGTGTGTGTGTGTGTTTTTTATATATATATTACATTACACACATTTTATTAGTAAGTTAAAAAATATATATAAAGTTCTGTGAACGGTTCTGCGTTTTCTGCTAACATTGGAAACAAAAGCATTAATCATCAGCTTGCCGTGCGATACAGAAAAGCTGAACGAGAAAAATGATCTTAAGAGTCACCATCTTTCCGAGTCATTAGGAATGTACTTAAAATGTAAAAACACCATTACACATCTTGATTGCAGCTTTGATGTGAGATGTTCTCTGTTTTCGCATGCGTTGGAGCTCCTCTTTTGGAGACGGAGCCGTAGGTTTGCTGCTGGAACCGAACCGATGCACTCTGTTAAAGCCCCAGCTGAGGTGGCCTGCTGTTCCCTCTACATTCTGATCTGCTCTGATGGGCTTCCTCTGGAGATCGGTGGTCTGCTTAACAAATTGTTCCGTTTCTGTCGGATCGATCAACATTAAACGCAAAACCCCCTCTTGGATATGTGCAGTTTTTAAACACTCATTGCTGAACAGAACGTAATCAGCCTTTCTGCCTGAAACAATTGATTTCAGATCCTTTTCCTCAGGACTCACTACCTGTGGAAGTGGAAGCCAGGACCCTGTGCTGCCTTGTAGAGTGGAGCAGGTTACTTGTAAGAAATCCTCCAGCCACGTGTGTGTTTTGAGGGGGTGTGGGGGGTATAAGTATAGGTTTAGAGAGCTCTTTAAGGTTACAGAAAGTTTGCTATAGAGGTGTGTGTAATTATGTCTGTCTGTCTGTTTACTTCACCCTTGGGACACACCTTGGTTGAATGTTTACCCCTTAAGCTTTTGATTGGATTTTTTCTCCATCTCTCTTTTTGACTCTCTTAGGTGGAGTAATGGCCATTACATATAAATACCACCATCCTCCTCGTACCCATCCAGAACCCTCACTGCTTCGCTGTTGAAACTGCCATCTTCTGTTTTGCCATCTATAGCCAACATGGTTTTCTTTTCAGAGCTCTTGAAAATGCTTTCTTCCTCCTAGCCATTGAGGGCCAGTATGGCTTCTCTTACTGTGCTCTTGAGCCAACATGTCACCATTGACAGCTTTAAAAAAAACAACCTCCTTTTTTAAAAACCATCTCAATTTTTTGGAGTTTGTATGCCTCCCCTATTTGCCTTTTGAGACAAACATGAATTTGATTCCAAACTTGTCTGACCTCCGTGGCTGGTGGTGGTGTGTGTTCTTGTAGGGGAGGACTGAGCAGGATTTTTGTTGGCTGGCTCTGTGTGTGTTCAGTTGGCTCTTTGAAAGATTAGATTACATGTGAAGCTGAGGAGCTCAATATTTAGTTTATTGGCAAGTATTGTCCCAAACCTGGCCAGTGTGGCTCCCAGCCCAGTGTTTGTGGAGCCACTGGTCCCCCTGACTCAGTTTAGGAGCTTGTTTGTCATCTTCCTCTGGCAGTTGGAGAGCCAGTCACCGTTAGTGTCCCCTGTGACAGTCTGTGTTAAAGAGCTGTGTGTGTGTGTGTGAGAGTTGGGGGGGGGGGTCTGCATGCAGTAAGAGTTCCCTGAAGCCTGGCTCGTCCTCCTGCTTTATGGCCTTTCATAAAAGTGTCGAATGTGGTGTTTGCGTGGCACCATGTTCCTGAGCCCCGCCTCTCTGGACTGAGACGGCGTAAAGCGTTTCCGTGGAGCTGCTCGGCTCTCACTGCGGAAACACTGTCCCAAGTGTGCGTTCCTTCCATCACACCTCCGATCGGTGTCCTCAAAAAGATTTAAGTCTCCAGAAGTCCAGAAGGCTCCAGAAGGACACATTACAGCCTTGATATTTACAGCAGATCACAAAAGAGCAATGAATTGCACTGAGATGAGGATAAAGCATGTGAACTTCCAACCCCTTTTTAATCATCTCCTTCACAACCTCCCGTCATTTTTCAATTGAAATTTAATTTGAATCGAAGACCAGCGGTGAAATCAGTCATATAGAGGGTCCAAAATATTGATCTACAAGATTGCCTGTGTTTTATTAAAGAGGATGTTTCTCTATCTCTGTATTTCTTTCTTTATTTATTTTTTTGTAGTGGCACAGTAACACGCCGATGTGTGATTTACGGATTCTGTGCTTCAGAAATCTGTTATTGCTCAGCAGTAGAGGGATTTGTGCCTGGAATCAATAAGCCATTCTCTGCTAGTCCGCTGCTCGCTGTCTAAACTTCTGCAGGGTGACGCGTGGGCTCTGTCTTTACGACCACTATGATCGCTCTCATATCATCACACACCTTGTAAGGAATCTTGTATCTCTGACTTTTCTATTTATTTATTTGTATATTTTTTGCAGAGTTAGGAAAACTACAAAAGTTCAGGTTTCATTGTCTAAAACATGAAAACCTTAATGTTGTTTTTTTCTCTCCACTGTTGTAAAGATACAAAACAAAAAGTTCTAAAATGTGAAGGATGCAGTGAACTGGTGTATTTTTCACAAGCTCAAATACCCTTTTATTATTTGTGGAAATCCTGTTTTGCAAATTGGATTCCGAGGCTTATGTTGGTGTGTCAAGAAAAGAGGATGTTGATTCTATTAACAAATGAAATGGTTTCAGTACTGTGTTTTTCTGTAATCCATTTCTGATTCTTGCACGTAGTCACAGTTAATAGCATGTGCTATAGTGTGTTGTCAGCTTGTTTAAGCCCAGGTTGGAGCAGCGGTGAGAGCTTTTAATAGATTCTGTCTGACACTTCACACTTGGGGTCTGTGATGCTCTATAGTTCTTTTCGTTTCTTTAGCTGGTGGGAATGACCTTATCTTGTCAGGATTACAGCATGTATAAGTACGTTAGTGACGTGACGGAGACGAGACGTTATGTAGATCGGGTCTGTTTGTCCTATTCAGACCTCGATCTAATTGGTTGCCCTTGTCATGGTAGCATTGTCCTGTTAGTCTCGTACCTGCCACTGCTGAATCAGGGTGCGCAGGACCGGCAGAGGGAGCAGGTTTCTGCATAGCCACAATGCACCATGCCAGAGCGATTGGGAAGTGGAACTGAAGTCATTCTGTAAAAGGGCCTAGATCCAAGCGTGAGCTCCTCTCTGATTGGAGCGCTGCTTGTATTGTGAGACGCTTGTTGCAGAACAGATTCTCTAAATGTCGACTGGCAGCTCTGACAACCAAACAACATAGAGGCTGAGACGGGGCCGTCACAGGTCTCGTTACGGTACGAGCGAGCGCTCGCCGCTGTTAAAAGCATTACAGAGTGCTCAGTCTGCCGTCCTGCTTACCCCCGGCATCCTGCTCCACACGGAGAATCGGGACGACCGCGCCGTTCGCCGGCTCGGCCGGTGCGATAAAAGTAAGCAGGAAAACGTCTTATTCTGGACGGCGCACGTGACCACCAGACGGACCGCAGAGAGCTCAGCAGGCCAGGGTGAAGAGCTGGAGTGCGGGCTGTCCGACCCCAGTCGAGGATCACGTCCGTCGTGGGGGGGGAGGGCCGGGGTCCGAGCATTTACTGCTGGACAGGTCGGTTGATCGGGAGGCGTCGGGACCCCGGAAAGTCAGGCGGCAACTATCAGTGCGTCTGTGGCTGTGCGGAGAGCAGTTTAAAATGCACATCCTCTCCTTATTATTCAAATTGGAGTGAGAATATTCATGTAACCCTCACAGCATGCACCAGCAAAACAATGAGAAAAATAACCGTTGATGTAGTGGAAAATGATTTCCTTCCCAAGTTCATAGGAGTTTCACAACAGACTGTAACTGTGTAGGGTTAGAGCTGATTTTACACACGCTAGAGCTGATTGCTTACCTTAGTGTGCTGCGTGTGCGTGTGCGTGTGCGTGCGCGTGTGTGTGTGTGTGTGTTTTATTTTGTAACAACGTTGAGTTCTTCCTAAAATAATGAATTACAAATAGATGTTTCCATTTCTCATTGGTGAATGAGGTTTTTAAAAAGTTTTTGTAATTTCAGGCATTGTTAAAATAATTCATTTAAAGCTAAACAACAGAGCCTTTGTATGCCGGTGTCCTGAATCCTGTTGAGACGTTTTACTGGAGGTTTTCAAACACTGTGCAGGTCTTCAACACTAATCCATTGTTCTGAGGCTCCCTGTCTGTGTTGCCTTAACACTGACCCATCATTCAGAGATGTTTCTGAATGCAAATGAAGTTGTTTCTTTTTTGTTCCTTTTTAATGATTTTTACAATATAATTGCGAGCAGCACATGAAGACGTCCGTCTTCCCGACCTGTGCCACATCTGAGGGGGACCTACTGCTGCAGCTTTGTTCATGTTGGTAGATTTTGACCCGTGAGCTGAAGCAGCACGAAGGAAGGAACAGGCACGGCGAGCTGCTCTCGGCCTCTGTGCATGTGGGGGGGGAGGAGCCACGAGGGGCCAAGAGGAAAGGGCTCTGAGCATGTGCACGAACAAGAACCCTCACCTTGTTCTCTGTTTTATATTCAAAATTCTGTCACCTACCAACCTGCTGCTTAGATAAAAGCCAGTAAGAATTCCTTTAGCACAACAGTAAAGGTGAAGCTAATACAGTGTTTTCAGCTTTCTGCTCAGTCATAAACAGTATTAAAAAAAAAAAAAAGACTACAACCATTTTTGAATGTATCAGGTAATATGTTTGAATGAAAGAATAAAATATTTTCTCCATCAGCATAAAATAATTATTAATTCTGTAGCTTTTTTGACTACTTTTATTTCTTTATCAACCAGCCATTAAACACTCCAATTAATTCATTTATTTAATTATTAAACACTCCAATTAATTCATTTATTTAATTATTACTAATGAATCCATCACTGGATTTTCTCATACTTCTTTGAAATCCTCCTTGTTTCTTTCATTTATTTTAAAAGCAAAATCTCGATCTTGCGTGCTGAACAGTGAAAGGCAGCTGGGATCACATGATCTTAGAAAAATGTGAGACTACGTCCTACATTAACACAGGATTGGCTGCACTACATCCTACATTAACACAGGATTGGCTGCACTAATTAAAATGTTTTCTGCAGCATCATATCTCTAATTAATTACAGAGGCAATGTGTAATGTATCCTATTATACAGTTGGGGAAAATATCCTGTTAGTTGTGTGTGTGTGTGTGTGTGTGTGTGTGTGCGCGCTTTAAGGGGAATAAATACAAGTAGACTTCTTATCACCTGGTATGCTGTGCTGCCACATAAATTATACTTTATATATAAATGTGTGTGTATATATGTATATATGAGTGTGTGTCTATAATGTGTATGTATATATATATATGTGTATATATATGTATATATATATATGTATATATATATATGTATATATATATATGTATATAATGTGTATGTATATGTATATGTATATAATGTGTATGTATATGTATATGTATATAATGTGTATGTA
>JAOXYF010000009.1:20457326-20472787 GCA_028565775.1 Sternarchorhynchus goeldii
TTTAATGGTACTGCTGAGTTCTGGATACTAGATATTTTAATGGTACTGCTGAGTTCTGGATACTAGATATTTTAATGGTACTGCTGAGTTCTGGATACTAGATATTTTAATGCTTGTGAAATGGTGGCTATTCCTCTTAGATTTGATATTATTTTATACATTTATATATTTTTATTATTTTATACATCTATATATATAGTTTTTTAATTAATTTATTATTTATATTAAAATACGTTTAATGTTGAGCAAATAAGATGGCTATTTCACTCCTTGTCTGGAGGAACTCCATGAGAGATGAGGGAAGCATGGAGATATTGCTTGCTGAAGTTGGATGTGGGTAAATAGTTCTTTATTAGCTCTGATGCTTGGAGCTCCCAGTGGAAAGGCTGAGAGCCATTTCTCTCTGCTTCAATTAACCAGTGGTGGAAAAGGCAATTATGAGCATTGACTTCATCTTTTTTTCAAGTTTCCAGTTTACTAGAATACCTATTGTTTATTATTTGTGCAGAATGTGGAAAATGTATCAAAGGCTGTTTTAATAAGTTACTTGTCCTTCATTAAAGGAAGACACATTGCCCGTTTAATGAGAGAGCTGTATTGAGAAGACTCTGTGTATGTTTAAATGGTGTCATTCACCATGGTTACCTCGGTGACATGGCTTCCAGATTTTGGCACTATTAGCAGAAGCATCCAAGGTGTTCACGCCCCATGCTGATGATGGTGAGATGCATGGTGCCATGGTAACACTGCTACAGTAGCAGCCTTTCTTCTGCCACATTTATTTATTTATTTATCTATTTATCTATGTGTTTGTGTGTTTGTTTGTTTGTTTGTTTTGTGTCTAGTGACACTTTTTAATGACTGACTTTGTTTATACAGCATTATCTCAATACTCATGTAAACATCTCATTTTAAATACTATTTTAAAATAAAATACAAAAGAATTATTTATTGCTGTCGAAATTTGGAATTGAAACTCCCTGAACAAAGATTTGTCTTATGAGATGAGTGTAAAAACGGAATGTCAGATAAACCCTCTAAAATCTATATTTTAAAAATCTATATGTTGACTTGAAATAATATATGTTGTGGTAATGCTAATTACATTGTATATTCTTGTTAAGGATTTTACAACAATGCTGTAAATGCTATGGTGTTTTATCTTGGAATTTAACAAATTATTTCTTTAACAATAATGATTTATCCTAATTCACTGAGGATTAAAAATAGTTATCAATGATGTTAGCTAATTCTCTAGCCTTTTTAGTATCACTGGCAATATTTTCTAAGCATCGATAACAGTTTAATGCGCTGTAGCTAATATTCTTCTGGTGAATTAGATGATAAATTTAAAGTATGTATATTTGACCAAAAATCTATTGTTTTGTTTTTAATATTTATTTCAATTGACTTAGTATTTTAGAGTGTGACTCCTGCCATAATAAAAGTCTCTGTCAGGTAGTTCCGGGGGTAGTTTTATAATGGGAATTTTTATACATTTAAGTAACTGATGTAAAATAAAATACAAATAATATGACTAAATAAATTAAATCCATAAAACACTAAAACAGATGGGAAAGAAAGGAGAACAAAATAAATAAATGCCAAACAAAGGCCATTGTGTTTAAGCTTGGCTGAGCCTTTAGCTGGTTAGTGCTTGATGGTTTTTTTACATTTTTTTCAGAGCTGTATAGTTAGAAAGTTATGCATACAGTGCATGCATTTTTTTGTTCAGTGTTTTCTATTCCTAATGTACATCCAACAATCTATTTTATTAGTATTATTTTTACGTTCTGCAGTAATGCTTCCGCAGTTCAAGGTGATTCAGATTCATCAGGCCCTGCAGAAATTGTGGGTTGTGAGAACATGTCCAGGAGTTGTCAGGAGGAACCACAGAGACCTTGTCTCTGGGAACAATGTAGCAGAATGAATGATGGTTGCTAGTCGATGAGACTGACAGTGTTTGTGAGGAGCTGGGGACACCTGGAACACACTCTGCTGAATTTGCCAGAGAGTAAGTGCCCCCCCTCACCCTCCACAATATTTCTTCTCTCCTGGACTTCTAGTGATTTGGAACCTGCCGCAGTGCTGGAAGGGGGTTGTTGAGATACACATCAGCAGGATGAGAATGGCCTTATAGATAAAACATCAGCTCTGGCCCACAGTAGAGGAGAACTTGGTGTGTATCAGTGGAAAGATTGCCTGAGCTTGCATAAGGCTGTGGAATTGACTAGAATATCCACTGCAACTCTGCTCTATTTCTATAGCAGTTGACCTGTCAGAGTCCATGAGACACACCTGACTCTCTCAACTTGAATTCTGGAGGGATATACAAGCCTTGTTTCCAGGTTTTGTGGTACAACACATTTGTTTGATGCATAACCAAATATGAGTTTAGTCAAGTTAATGTCTATAATAAGAGAATAATGAGAAGCCTTTTAAGGTGATTAATATTAAGCCCAATTCTAGACTTAAAAGGAGTTCAATAGGAAAGTCCATGGTGACCTGCTGTTTTAACCCCAATCTGTGTTTAATCTGTGTGTAGTAGAACCAGGGCAAAAAAAAAAAAATTCTGCTATGTTATTAAAATGGAGATAATTGCTCGAATAGCCTCATAGCTCCGTGCACAGTCATAATTGCAATCCTTTCTGTTTACAAATTGGATTTGCATGTTTGTAGTTTCCATTCGGGCTTGTTTGACAGTGACGGGGTCAGGCTTCGACACTGTGTGGTACTGCTCTGAACGACCTCATCTTTGATTAGAAAGAATTAAAGCTCTGTATCATTGAGTTGTGGTTACAGATTGTGCTCTTGGCATCTCTGTGGTAATGTGTAATTATCATGCTTATCGCCGGTCATCTGTGTCGTCTCTCCTTCATGCAGGGATATTTCGGTTTCAGTCCCTCATCTCCATGCGATACTTCACAGCTGCACAGGGCTAATTGTGCATGCATGCATGTTGGTGTCAGATCTCTACTGCTGTTTGTATGTAACATTTCTGCAGCCTGGTAGTTTGATAAATCATTTGATGAAACGATCTAGTTCTGATTGCTTTGCACGAGATAGAATGAAAGTGTGTGGATGCAGGCAAAATCAGACACGATCGAAAAGCAGTACGGGACACGGGACACTTAGAAGGGCGTGGCCTAGCCAATCACGGTGCAGGCTCCTCTGAGGAGGACGAAGCTCTTCACGTACACTTTTTACCTCCTTTTACTCCTCCTTGTCTAGTATGTCAGTGCTCAGATCTTATACTGCTTTTGCTCCAAGAAAATATCTAACATTCATTCAAGACCTTCTTTTTTATGGTTTTTTTTCTTTGTACTGTTAATATTTTCCTTTGCGTATTTGATCTGCACTCCTCGATTGTTGAGTATGTGCACAGTACAAAGCTGTTTTAATTTCTTTAGTTTTATCACAAACATGCACTGTACACAGGTTTTGGAAGTAAATGTAAAATTCAGCCATGTATGTTGTTATATTGTTATACATTAACACAATATGCCTAAAAATGAATTTTATTTTTAAATTCATTCATTCATTCATTAGTTTAATCCTCACAAAAAGACGCCCAGTGCTCTAAAGCAGAATAGTTGGGGCCTCTTTTTAGTGAAGCTCTAATGGATTGTAAAGCAATATTTGACATCTCATCCTGTGTTTAAGCGCAAGTCATTATTTAATTTGGGATGCCACTGCTGTATTGAGGCCGTGTTTTGTTTACACTGAAGCAATGTAGATTTTTATCTACCAAAGTTTGGTACGTGAACCTGCGCTGTGTATCAGCAGGACGCGGAATATTTATAGAAATGGTGAAAAAGATCGTCTGTTCTGTGCAGCGGTGCTGTCGTGTTGCTGGAATGACGCGCATCTGTTTTCGTAGCAGCGAGAGCGAGACCTTCTCTCTTACTGGGCTTGAAGACGGCGTGGCCCCCGTGATCGTGCCCTGCTGTGTGCAGTACGGTGCAGCTCCAACCGCAACTGGGCTCGTTTTCTTCTGCAGCGCGAGTGTTGGCTGTTGGAACTGAGGTTTTCCTGACACATGCAGGGTGCCGTGAGGGTCTCTCTTTATGCAGGGTGCCGTGAGGGTCTCTCTTTATGCAGGGTGCAGTGAGGGTCTCTCTTTATGCAGGGTACAGTGAGGGTCTCTCTTTATGCAGGGTGCAGTGAGGGTCTCTCTTTATGCAGGGTGCCGTGAGGGTCTCTCTTTGCTGTCAGCACTGGTGTTTGCTGTGGAGCTTCTCCTGCACTTGTAATGTGACTTTGTGAGCTCGTTTAAATGAACTGCAGGTAAAATCCCATGATTTTACTTGGAGAATCTGCTGTTGTTGTTTGTAGCACAAGCTGGATCGGAAACTATATCATTTAATTTAATTAGTACCTTAATAATAAGTGACTAATAATGGGACATTCAAAATTATTCCAAGTGAAAATTATTTAATTTAAAGATTTGTTTTATTTGACAGTATCATTTCAGATTTGACAGGCCAAGAATTTCTCCTATCAATTTTCTTTCGTAATGTCAGTTCAGACACGGAGCTTGAATAATTACTGCCGGTAAATCACATCTCATTTGAAGGGAAGTTACAATGAGAAATAACATGGAGTGTAACATGCAGTCTTAGTGGTGACGGTGGTGACCACGCTTCCTGTTTACCTTTGAACCCTCTTGCATCCCATACAAACACTGTTGTCGGTGGGAAGAGAGGAAGAGATTGATCCCCATGTTATCAGCTGCACTTAATTCTTAATATATGCATAATGTGTCATGTAGTCATGTTCTCTTTAGCTCCTCTAAGTATGGATGTGTATGAACAAGACAATAAACACACAGAGGGGGTTCTTGTCTCCTGCAGGAGGGACGGTTATTGCACAGAGGATAAACAGAACTACAAACAAACACACAGCAGGTACAATAACAATAGAATCGTCTGGGTAGCGCGACGATTCTATAGTTTGTAGCCCTGTGCTGTGGACACAGATTCTGTGGTCTGTAGTCCTGTGGTCTGTAGTCGTATAGTCTGTAGTCCTGTGGTCCTGTGGTCTGTAGTCGTGTAGTCTGTAGTCCTGTGGTCCTGTGGTCTGTAGTCGTGTAGTCCTGTGGTCCTGTGGTCTGTAGTCGTGTAGTCTGTAGTCCTGTGGTCCTGTGGTCTGTAGTCGTGTAGTCTGTAGTCCTGTGGTCCTGTGGTCGTGTAGTCTGTAGTCCTGTGGTTCTGTGGTCTGTAGTCGTGTAGTCGTGTAGTCGTGTGGTCTGTAGTCGTGTAGTCGTGTAGTCTGTAGTTCTGTGGTTCTGTGGTCCTGTGGTCTGTAGTCTGTAGTCCTGTAGTCCTGTGGTTCTGTGGACCTGTGGTCTGTAGTCCTGTAGTCTGTAGTCCTGTGGTTCTGTGCTGTGGAGTTCTGAGCTTGGCTGAATTCTCAAGTCAGGATCGTGTTTCTCACGTCAGAATTGTGCCTCTCCTCTAGAGAAACAGGAAGTGTTTCTTGAGGACTCACAGCAGCCTTTGTGCAGTTTAACCAGGCTGGTGAAAATAGACTGAAAAAGGCTTTCTGCGTGCATCTCCGTCATGCAGGCGAGTGAGTGTGGATGAGTGAGTATGGTCTGTGGGGAAAAACACACAAACCCAGGCAGAAATACATCATATACATGCATGCCTACCTGAATTAATTTGGAGTTTTTTTGGAGGTCGCTACTTGGTAATTATTTAAAAAGTCTGTAAAAGTATCCAGGAGTGCATGTGTGGAGCATGTGGTTGATAAAGGAAACCTAGAGAACATATAAGACCGACAGAAAACGGGCAAAGGTTCCACCATAAAACTAATAACAAAATCTCACAAAGTAAGCATTTATTTAAGTGTTTTTAACTGCATACTTTTCATCTTATGAAATCTTATATTTTATTGTACTTTTATCATTCAGCTGTCATGCAAAGATTTGTGTGAAGGATTTGTTGGGAAAACTCAGAATTATTTTGCTTGACCGACATGCTTTGGCTGAACATGGTTCTGTATGTGTGTGGAGTTCTGAACAAGGCCAAACCCAGGATAAAAGCAACTCGAGTCTCATCAACTTGAGAGTTTGACTTCCGTAAACGGTGGCCTGTCTGGGTCATTCCGTAACACTTTGCACAGCTGTATGTAAAGACCTGGGCCTGTGTGTCAGGCCCATGGAACATAACCAACATTACAAATTGAAAAGCCACTCGTCCGTCAACCGGAATGTGATCTCCATGCTCTGCTGTGTGCTAACAGACGTTGACCTTGGTTTCACTGATTGATTTACTGACTGCCTTAGGTACGCTTAAAGTTACAACTGAGTGAAGTTGGCAAAACGCCTCAGTTGCTGGAGTCTATTTATCTGTCTCCTTCAGCCTGTCATCATGAAATCATGCCACGCACACAGGGTGGAAACCGTGCTGGATTCATAAATAAATTACTTTACTATGTTCAGAATTTTTAATTTACTGTTGTATTTAAATAATTTCCATAATTAACTCATTACCTAACTTTGTCACACTTACTTATTTTAGAATATTATTTTCAGTTTTAGTTTATTTTCCCAACTGAGGTTTAACCTTTTTCCTTACTTTAAAATCTTTCGTATTTATTTATTTATTTATTTAATTATTATTATTATTATTATTATTATTATTATTATTATTATTATTACAAATTGCCATTTAGTTCCAGCCATTTCTCCCAGTTCATTTTAATCTTTAAGAATTTTCACGTTAATGCTACTTGGAGTCTGGCACACGTTGATATGTTTAACATTCCTAGAATTCTTGTAAAACATTTGAATTCTTTGCAGTGATGGGTTAAATAAACCTTATTCCTAAACCTCAATGGAGGGGCATTTACTCCTGCACCTCCTGCCAGTGGAGGGGCATTTACTCCTTCTGGCAGTGGAGGGGAAATTCTAAATGGAACTCGGAGCTCCTTCAGCAAAGCTGCGATTTATTCATTGGCAGGAAAAGAGAAGACTGTTAAATGTATTATTCCTGTCGTGGAGAAGAGATATTGATTTTGATGCATGGGGAAAAAGGAAGTGATGCAGGGAGTAAAAAGAGAGGGGGGGGGTGATGGGTGTAAGGGGTGTAAGTGGATGGTTGTGGAGAGGAGAGGTGTGTGATGTATTATTATTCCAGTATCGTCTCTGTGGAGCAGCTTCATTCCTCTATGAAATGCTGTCCAGTCACAGTGGATGACGTGGGCGCGCACGTTTGTCCACCCCAGTCACAGTGGATGACGTGGGCGCGCACGTTTGTCCACTCCAGACAGCACAGGGCTGTGCATTCACATCGCACTCCACATCAGGCTGCAGTGGGAACATTCACCTCAGGTTCACAGCAGAAGGAGCTGGTCTGCTCCATCCCCTTACAGAGTCGGGGCTTGTGGAGAAACGGGCAAAGGAGCTTCAAAACCAAGGGCATATTGATCTCACATGTAGTTTCCTCTGTACTGCTGTCTGTGTTCGTTTGTGCTCGGGACTCGTGACTGTTGCCATGCGGTACTTTGAACATTTTTGTATTGCTTCATAGGATGTCCTAGTAAAGTGTGAAGCTCTTAGTGAAGATGTTAGCAGCTCTGGTACATTTGCATTTATGCCATTTAGCAGACGCTCTTTCCCAGAGCAGCGTACAGAGCGTGCTTCGTTAAGACTCACGGATTGTTGACTCTTGTAAGAATGTAGCTGTAAGGTGACTGTTTTATTCATTACCATGTTAATGAGATTCCTCTAATCACTGCATATGTAAGGTTTGTGCAGCACTAATTAAAATTTTAATCTGGATTATTAATCATTTACTGTAGATTATTTATGGAAAAATAATATTTATATATATTTATAAATTTATAATTCATATTTATAATATATATATATATAATCCCGATTAAAATAAAACTTTTTATAAATAAAAATATAATATAAAAATGTGATGATCCCAAATGGTAGTCATTTAGTTTCTTGTTTATTATCTAATACCTGTCCATTTAGAAAGTATGACTTAAACATCTAGAAGAGTCTTTTCCCTATACTCTGTACACCACTGCCTTTAACGTCTGTTACTGTTAAACACTTCACAAACTTGACAGGATGTGGATGAGCTGTTCCAGAGAGTTATGACTCTTGCTTGTGTGGTGGGGGGCAGGGGGATCCCCACAAAGTGTTTGAGTGATTTGGTGATTTGTAGTGACTGGTGATGCTCTCCTTTGTGCTCAGTGATAGATTTATTTCCAAACAAGGTTCTGTTCACAATGTCCATTGTTCCTGTTCAGAGCCGTTGTTGTCGAGCCCAGAACCTTTGTTGTGAGTTATTCAGGTGTTAGGCATGGTGTGTGAGGGTTTCAGCTCTACACCATGCTTAGAGTTTTGGTCCTGTATTTACTCGATCGGTGTTTGCATTTGAATGGATCAGCTTGACAAGTGGCTCTTTAGGAAATGTCCCAGGTTCCTCTTTGCCAAGAGCGCGACGCACAGAGCAGCACGTCACACCGAGTCGAGCTTTTTGGATGAGCTGTTGGCCTACCATCTGTGTAATAGCACCTCGCCCTAAAGGAGACGCGTGATGCCTGATTAATTACAGGGCGAAAGAGAGCTGTTATTTCATAAAAGCTAATTACTGTGTGGTTTGGCTGAAGGGAATTAATACACACTGGAACAGCCACAGGAAGCCCGACTCTCTCACCTGTCACTACATCACTGGGTTTGATGTGTTTGTCAATGCACAGGAAAGCGTCTGTAGTGTCTGTGTTTCTTGTAACACACAAAGCGTCTGTAGTGTCTGTGTTTCTTGTAACACACAAGTCTACAGTGACTTTATTTGTTTTTGTTGTTTATTGTGGACTTGCCTCCTCGTGGTGAGTGTTGACTAGAGAGAGGTGACCGGACTGGTAGCACGAACCATCCTCAACCTGCTCACTAATGTTTGTCCTCTCCTCTTATTGGCCAAATCGGTTTGCCTGCTTTTTAAAACCGACACCAGTTTTCACTAGAATTCGCTAGAAATATTGTTTTCTTAGAAATATGAAGTCATGTACCAGGTTGAAGCCGTGAAGTCGTCACCACGCCGTACTGGTGTCCTTCCACAGCCTTTGGCACTCAGAAAGGACATTCAAATAATTCAATCACTTGCACGCTTTTAACTCGGACGTCTAAAACATGAGCAGTTCTTTGAAGCAAATATCCTGCAGTGTATTTGTGCGTTACAGCAGGTTGTAGTTGCAGCCTCCAGTGCTCTGGGATGTACGGAAGCTCATTTTTATTTATAGAGACCAAATAACAGTAAATGGTGGTGCCAGAACCATGTGTGGGTTCTATTACAAAAGCCATCAGCTGAAGGCAGTTATGCGGAGAGGCAGTAGAGTCTCTGGTGAGCTCTGTCTTGCTGTGGGCATTCATCTTTTTATTCATATGGAGCGTTTGACACATAACTCTTCTCATATGTAAGTGACTGACCTCTCTCACATACACATGGAGGCACACACACACACGCACGGACGCGTGCGCACACACACACACACACACACACACACACACACACACACTCTTTCTACCTCCACACTTATTGATATATACATACACACACACACTCTTTCTACCTTCACACTTATTGATATACTCACCTTCAAACATGCACATGTATGATCACAATTACTTTCTGTTCTCTGTTGCTCCCCCCTCTCTCTTTCTTTCTCTTTCTCTCTCTCTCTTTCTCTCTCTCTCTCTCTCTCTCTCTCTCTGTCTTCCTCTTTCATGCAGGTCTGGTATTACCTCTTTTTTGAGGTGTTCTCATTCCTGTAGCTGAACATGGCCTCATACATCCATTTATCTTTAACCTCATCCACCAAAAACAAAGATTTTGGCTCTTTAGCTTTTCAAATAAGTCCTTGCATATAAAAGGGTTTTTTCTAATTAGGGAACAGTCAGTTGTCCTAATGTCAAAGTATCCCTGCAAAAAGTACACACACCCACCCACACACACACACACACTCGCGCACACACACACCCTCTCAAACTCTGACTCCCTGTGTCTCACTCAGCTCATACGTTTGTGTTTGGACGTTTCCGTGTCTTCTCTCTCCTGAAGCCACTCTAGCTGCTCATCCTCCAGTTGTTTATCTTATAATCCGCTTGGGCTTTCTGTTGCATTGATAAATTTTCTGTTTCCACCAGCTTTGTGTCTCTGCGCTCAATAGCTGAGCAGCCAGACTGGGACCCAGCCTGCACTCAGCCATCACAACATCAGATCAATGCACACACACACACACACACACACACACACACACACACACACACGCGCTCAAACACAGGAATGCAATCACAAACACATGCATAGACACACAACAATGCAAAAATAAACACGTGCATATACACACACACACACACACACACAAACAGTTTTCAAGTTTAGTGCCTCTGGGACACACACCCCTCAACCACTGGTGCTATTGAGGCAGGGAACAGTTTGTGATATTGTCCTATTTAATGCCGTTCACTGTGGGAATGTCGGAATCATGTTGGGAAAAGCCACTTCCACTTCTATCACTTCTTTCATCTTATTTGTTGTAAAAACATGTTTGTTTCTTACAGGCCCTGATTGGTTGATCACATTGATTTCCAGCAGGGCTGTGTATTATGTTTGGTAAAGAAACAGATGCACCTGGTGAAGGACTGGGTGTCTCTCACACACACACACACACACACACACACACACTCTGGCTCCCTCTTGCAGATTCTCTGCTTATTTCATTATGTATACATGACTTGACACTTGTTTCCCTATCATGCATTTCTTGGGTGTGTTTCACTTGCTGTTTTAAAATGATATGCGCATGTTGCATTATTTACGTTGTTTATGCTGAGAGGAACAAAAGATGTGCAGTTAGATGTTAATTTTGATGCCAGCATTCGAGACCTTAAAGAAAACCTGGAATTATCCTGTTTAATGATTGCAACACCTTCTGTGAAATCAGACCACATCACATAAAAGATTACAGGAAGCTTGAGGTCAGTTTCCTTATTCACTCACACACACCCGTCAACACACACCAGAACTGGGTGAGCTCGAGTGGATGGATGTTTGAGTGCTCTGGTTTATTGCCTGTGTAGATGTTGAATGTGTATAGCTGGAAAAAAAGGGTTTTGATTCTGAGAGCATTTTTCTGGTGCCATGAGGAAAAGATACTCTGACTTTGTCACTTGAAAAGGGAAGCAAGCCAACAGAGGTTTGTATCTCTACGTTAGGGCTGCGTTAGGGCTGCGTTAGGGCTGCGTTAGGGGTTCGTTAGGGCTGCGTTAGGGGTTCGTTAGAGCTCCGTTAGGGCTGCGTTAGGGCTGCGTTAGGGCTGCGTTAGGGGTTCGTTAGGGCTGCGTTAGGGCTGCGTTAGAGCTCCGTTAGGGCTGCGTTAGGGGTGCGTTAGGGGTGCGTTAGGGCTGCGTTAGAGCTCCGTTAGGGCTGCGTTAGGGGTTCGTTAGGGCTGCGTTAGGGGTGCGTTAGGGCTGCGTTAGGGGTGCGTTAGGGCTGCGTTAGGGGTGCTGATGGCATGTGCATGTAGACAAAGAATTCTAGAGATACAGAAACGCACGTTTGATGAAAGATGTTCTAAGGATTGTAAACGTATCCGTGTGTGTGTGCCCATGTGCCTGTCTGGCTTTGTCAGTCTGTATATGGGGGTGTGTGTGTGTGTGTGTGTGTGTCTGTGTGTGTGTGTTTGGCTCTCATGTACAGAATGCAGTAAAGACATTAAGGTAGTGATTGATCAAGCTCCCTCTACTCCTGCTGCTCCAGTCATTACTCAGATCTAATGGTAATCAGAAGCAGCACGTTGGACCTGTCGTGACCTCAGCGCACCTGGGGGGGACGAACCAGTTCATCCCCACTTCATCCCATCTCAGCCAGTTATAGGAAGATGCATTACGCGGCTGACAGGGAAGCGTCAGTCTTGTGTTTACGCCTCTCTGCAGTAAGGAAGGAGAACTATGGTTTTGCTTTTCCCCGTCCGTCCTTCACTGGGTGTTGTGACTGATGTGAGCCAGAGGTCTGGCTGAGACAAATGACAGAGGAAGAGAGAGAGAGATTTTTTTTTTTTTGTTGTTGTTGTTTTTGTACTTTGCACCAATATCAGTGGCCATAAGGCTCCTGTGCTCCTGATTGGCTGTCCCTCATGTGACAGACTGGTATTCTCAATCCTATTATTATAAGATAAAAAAACCTAATTCACTGGGTGCCTCAATTTAATGACTTTCTATTTTACATTCATTACCACACCTAAAGTTTTTTTTGGTGATTTTCCTGAAATGTATAGTGTAACTCCCCACTAGTTAATGCACTGGTAGATATTTTGGCTATAAAATATTATTTATTCATTTCTATGTATTTAATTTCACTTTTTAATATTACACCAGGCCATACTGTGCTAGTGGGCAGCTGGACACACAGAGCAGAGGTCTAAGTGCAAACTACATATGATACAACAGGTCCTTTTATCTACAATTATATGAGGTATCTAACTACTCTTGGCACTATGGTGTGAAGTGCCCTACACAGGGTGTAAATGTCAGTCCCTCGTTTCTTTCTTACAGTAGTGCGTACAACATGCAATATTTTGTGCATATCCACTGAGATTCTTCTCAGTCCATATCCCACTAACCCCGGGGATAATGGAAGCCTCATTACACGTGCAGAACAGTTTTTGATTCGTATCTAGATTTCTTAAGATTTGTCAGATTTGTCTCATTTTCCGTTGTCCTGGCTTTGCCAGTAATGGGTATCCAGCTCTTATCACCAGTGGTCTTTAGCCAGAAGTGTCCAGATTGGGGCCTGAAGCACCAGAGTGCAGAGCTATTCTCCCTGCTTTTACCCAGCTGCTCCATCTCCTGTAATTAGCACACCCTTCATGAGTGTGTGAGAGCAGGGGGGGGATCAGACCCTCCCACACCCCCTGGTGCTTTGTCTTTCGAGGACCGGGAGGTTGGCGGTGCTGACCTGAACTGCCGCCTCTGTCAGCCGATCGGGAGAGGCGAGGCCGATCGTTTATCCCTGCGCTCGTTGTCACGGTGAGAGCGTGTGGAGCAACAACGGTCACTATGGTGCCTTGGCTGGGTGAGGCCTCTAGGAAGCGGCAGGGCAGGCTGGGAGAGAAGAAAACCCTGGAACAACTCTGCACAGTGTGACCCTGATCGAGCGCTGGGGGACGACGCCGGACGCGCCCTCACGGAGCACACAGACAGGTAAAGCTCGTCAGTCAAACCCCGGATGAAGGAGATCTGTTGGAGTCTGAGTGAGGGTTTAGATGTTTGTATAAAACTGAAGCTAAAAGATCTTTGGTGACCTTCACATTGAGGTTTCTTGCTGTAATACACCTGAGTCAGTTTCAGCAGGGCTTCATAATTACCTGATGAGGTGAGTCAGGTGTGTTAGAACAAGGACAACACCCACACGTGTAGGATGTGTAGGAATCCAGGACTGGGACCTCCAACCGCTGCATCTATGTAAGGTTTTACATAGATTTTCTTAGAATCATATGTAACAGGTCCCAGTGACCCAGACTCAGCTTCTCTTGCATGTAATAACTGCTGCTGTCATTCACTTGGGACTAAAACGCAGCAGCTTTTATAAAATGAAGAAAACCAGCATAGTTCTGGATATGTTCTTGAGTGCTACGTCCAGTAATGTGATGATGTACGAGCTTTTCTTGTTATTAACTACAGGGTTTAAAGGAGCCTGGTGAGTGTGAGGGTGTAGCATATCAGAAGAAACCAGAGCTTTCTCAAGCTTTCCTGAGCCATCCAGATGTTTTGAAGGTTCTAAAGTAACAGATGTTTATCAAATCATAGCGTGTGCTTGGCGAGAAGTTCACATTTCACAGAAGGTTGCAGTCAGCCCCCTCACAATCTCGATAATTAAAAAAATTAAATAAAAATTTTTTTTTTAAAATATTGGCAGAGATTCTATATTTTATTAGTAAGCCGTCAGTGGACCCCGGTCGGCACGGTAACGTGGCGTGTTTGAGACTTGGACTCTGTATGTGCAGGTGATGCCGCGTGCTCCATGCTCGCTGTTTGCTGTATGTGAGCGCACGCGTGTGCTTGTGTGCGTGTAATGTGTGCCAGTATCCTCGGTAACCAGGCACAGGTCTTCCCAGGAGAACAACCAAACCTGCCTCAGTCAGTGAGCTGATGGGGGCTACAAATCTCTCCAACATTCAACTGGGACTGTTCTAGCTGTTCTAGTGTGTGTGGGTGTGTGTGTACTAATAATTATGGAAAATGGCACAATTTTGACCATTTTGACCAATCACTTGCTTTTTGGCTAATCCCTGTAAGGAACTTGGTTTTATTAAGTATATTTTATTTTTATTATATTGTATTTTAATTTATTATTTTATAATTTTATTTTATTTTATTTTATTTTATTTTATTTTAACATCGCTTGCTTTTTGGCAGGTCCCTTTAAGTAACTTGGTTTTATTACTTGCAAAAGCTACAAGCTGGGTATTATTTGAAAAACTAAAAATGGATGTTTTATTTGAACACCTAAAATGCAGCTATGTGATGAACTAAAGAACTTGGGTAAAGTTTGAAGTGTAGGCACATAGTAATTTAGCTGTGTGTGTGTTTGTGTGTGTGTGTTTCCTGTTTTTCTGCTCTCATCTGTGTTTGTTTACCCATACTGCCTGTAGTCCAGGGGCACTGAGGCCAGGTTAGCCAAACTAGTGTGTAGTTTTCACCTCTGACCCCACAATGGGTCTTAATGCTTGTTTATGATAGATTTCAGTTCTGTGGGAGCAGAAATGATCCCCGTCATTAGAGGGAGAGACAAGCGGGTGATAGATACCCAGTTTGCTCCAGTGCCAGTCGTGTGTGTGTGTGTGTGTGTGTGTGTGTGGCACTGTGCCCTGACATCCCATCTTTAACTGAATGCTGATAGAGGTCATGGCCGTAGGAAGAAGGAAATGCTGATGGAGAAGAGAGCAAAGGTACAGAGAACCGCTTTAACCTCCAACGCCTCCCATTATATGTGGGGTTTTGCTCAAGTTCTCCCTCACTGCATATTTCTTCAATTCTAGATGTTTGGCAGAAAGTATTTAGGCTCATCAGAGTCTGGTCCTGGAGATCTTCCACACAGGCTTTTACTGGTTGCTGTGTTTACCAGCCATAACCTTCAGCAGCATTTGTATATTGGAGCCAGATGTGTTGAATCCAAACTTTGCAGGGCAGTAGATCTTCAGGAATGTTACCTGCCACCCTGATTACACATATGAGTCGAAAATTAGAGCCTCAAGAATAAATCCCATTATTTTCTGATCAGTACTGATATACTAACTCTCATATACATTATATATTAACTCTCATACAGCACACATACACCATCACACTATCACCACCATCACACATACACCATCACACTATCACCACCATCACACATACACCATCACACTATCACCACCATCACACATACACCATC
>JAOXYF010000009.1:20476160-20491467 GCA_028565775.1 Sternarchorhynchus goeldii
GGTACTGAAGGTACCGAATCACTAAAGGAAGAGAGTAGGTACTGAAGGTACCGAATCACTAAAGGAAGAGAGTGGGTACTGAAGGTACCGAATCACTAAAGGAAGAGAGTAGGTACTGAAGGTACCGAATCACTAAAGGAAGAGAGTGGGTACTGAAGGTACCGAATCACTAAAGGAAGAGAGTAGGTACTGAAGGTACCGAATCACTAAAGCCAAAACTCTTGAGTCAAAAATACACAGCAGGCAGAGAAAAGGCAGGATGAGGAGATCGGGATGATCATGCTAAGGAGGATCGGCGTGAAGGTGCTAGGAAAACTGTACTTCACAATGAGAACTGCAAACCAGGGTTATATCAGGAGTTAATCAGAGAGGGAGCAGGTGAGTTAATTAATATTCATGAGGGTCTGATCGGTGTGGGAGTGGTGATTGACAGGCAGGGCTGGAGCTCCTGACGACGTGACACCTGGAACAGTGAGGGGCCAGTATTTTCGTACTGCAACTTTAGCTTTGCATTCCGACAGAAGTTGGAAGTTGGACAGGTCTGTTTCATACCTGGTCATGGTTATTAGACTACGATAACTACGATTCCCAGCTTGCATCTGTGCCCAAGGCAGCGTGTCAGGAAAAGGCTTGTTGGAAATGGAGCCCGCTTGTCTGACGTATGCCACTGACACTTTGAACAGGAACTGCGTGTGCTTCTCCTCAGTCGTTTTAATTGGTACTCCAGGGCAAATATTTTGGCACTTGGTTAATACTTTGCTGGGTTTCCAGGTGAGTTTGTCTCCTGGACTGATAGCCAACACTGAAGTTCAGTTTGGGAAGAGGATGAGCGTGGTTGAAAAACCAGCCATGTGTGTTATGACTAATCTGGCGTGATGCTCAGATACATGAACGTCCAAGTCCAAAGGGCCAGGTTTTTACATCTCTGACACAGTGGTAGCACTGTTGAGTTTAAATGACTGTAAGGAAGGATGGAGCACGTTGGTGGTGCAGTGGCTCACCTCTCACCCACAAGAAAGTCTGAGGCAAGGAAACTTAACGTACCTGAAACAGGGAAACTGTGTTTCTAACGTACCTGAAACAGGGAAACGCATAGTAAACCACCTAAAAAAAGTCTTTTTAAAAAAAAAAAAAAAAAAAAAGTTGTAGTGTTTCAAACAGTGGAACAGACGAGTGCAGACTGATGTAATGTAAGACGTGTCTGTGGAGTAGTTTATCCTCAATTAACTGAATTTTAATTAAGTCACATTTTCATTAGTTGAAGGGAAAGTGGTTTTCTTACAATAAACATGGAATGTAAATCCATTTAAAGGAACAGTTAAGAGGGAAATAAGCTTCTCTTTACCACAAGTGAAGACCGTTCTTCACTTGTGAAGAAAAGATATTTAGTGCTCAGATGCTGTTTCTTTAATTTTGCACTGGAGTTATGAGACTCGAAGAGGAGTACTTTACCCGTAACACTGAAGGGTGTGTTGAAATCACACACATTAAACCTCGAACCACATCTCAGTTATACTTGATCTAAACTTGATACAAGGTTCCCACGATATCTCGGCTTCAAGACTCTTAGCCATTCGGTGGTGATTCATTTTTGTTCATGCTGGTCTGTGATAGTATTGTCTTTTGATTAGTGGTTTTTGGCTTTTGTGACCAGGTTTTGTGTTCTGTGATTAAGGGACTGTTCTGATGGACATCTCCCTGTGCTTGCTGATAGATCCGCCTCTTTTGAAAGTGATGTGTGTAAGAGTCCTGTGCGTATACACACACACACACACACACACACACACACAAAAGTAGAGTGTATTAAAAACCGGAGAGAAATGTAATAACATTGTCAGGTCAGCCTCTAGCCCCTTTGACGGAGGAGGACCTCTTAAACCACTTTTGCATTCAGCTGTAACATTGCAGTTTTCTAAATATTTCACCAAAACCTTCAAAACAGATTTCACCTTTCAAACGGAAAACGAATCTTCAGAGCAGCTGGGTGCAGTCAGTGCCCTTGGCTTTACTGGAGGTCTTTTAACAAGAATCTTAATGTTTTGATACACAGTCCGTGTTTTGGCACTGAGCACCAGATTTATTCTCTCCACATGGTTTTATATGAAATACCTTCAGGCTTGAACGGGTGATGGATGCTAAGCGCTGCGTAGCTGTCGTCAGAAACCGCGCGGTGTACCGCTAACACTTATCTTTTATTAATGACGCTTCATTAAAATCTCTGGTTTTGTTCTTTCTTCTCTCCCCATTATTTCTTCACTGTGTTTTTCTAATGCAGAAAGGACATCGTTAATTTGTTCAGCAAAAAAAAAAAAAATCAGCCGGGCAGTGGTGAGAGGTTTGGGAGACGGTGGAGACGTCTGAGACGACGTGGTTCGCTGCTGTGAGTCGGTGCAGGCAGGGTGAAGCGGTCAGCACACGGGCCGCGCAGCAGGGGCGCACAGCGGGGGGGGGGGTGTTAGCATGGCATGCTAATCATAGCTTCAGGTGTGCGACCTCATGGGTCCAGCCAGCGGGTTGTGTTCAGACTCTCACTGACATATCGTCAGTGAGAGTCTGAGGGGGAGGGGAAGGGGGGGTGTCTCACATCTTTGCACTTCCCTCGCTGCTGCAATTATCGGGCTTTTATTAAGAACTTTGTTTTCCAGAGCTAACCTCGTTATGGGCCCCTCTAATTGATTGATGATCGCATGAGAGAGGAAATGCACTTTCACAGCGGTAAAGGTGTGTGTTCATTATCTAGTGTTAGCCCTCTGAGACGTGTGCTGGATCCACGTGACTCATCACAAATGATTACATCATGTCTATAAAAGCTTAATCAATGGAAGACTGATAACAAACTCCAGACTTGGAGAGAGATGAGATCTGTTGTTCTGTACTGCTTCAGAGTACCTGCCTGGGTTTTTTTTAATTATTCTTTTTTTAAATATATAAACCAAATCGAAGGTTCCTGGTCAGGCGAATGTGTCTCGTTTAACGGGTGTGAATGGTGCTCGTTTCCGGGCGACGGTCTGCTCCAGCGCGCTCTGCAGGACGTGTGGGTGTGGGTGGAGTGCGTGGGTGGAGAACGTGGGGGGTGGGTGGGGGTTGTGCGCCTTCAACTGCGCCTCAAAGGTCGCCTACTTAATAGAGTTCCCCAGGCCTTGATGTTTTTTCCGGGAAAAGCAGTGATGGGGTGGGTGGTGGGGGGGTGTCAAACGCTCATCTGAGACTCATCATTAAGGGGCTTCTCTGGCTGGGAATGGGAGAGGGAGCGTACAAACAGGCTGACGGGAAAAGGCTCCCGATTTATTTATTTATTTCAGGGGTTTTTTTTGTTTTTTTTTTTGCCCTGCAAGCCAGAAACACTAATTCCAAATGAAAGCGTGAAATCCTGGTGATGTGGAGGAAACGAGGGTGATTCACTTAACGAAGATGATGACTTTGAAAGATATGCTGGCGTGTGCGTGCTAAATAAAGGAGAGGGCTTTATCAGGGTGTTGCCATAGGGGGTGTGAGGATGGGGTTTAAGATGAAGCAAATTGTTTTCATTCCACAGCTGATGTTTAGAAAGTTAATTGTAGTTCCGAGAGGCAAAATTAGCTCTGTTATCTCTCATTCCTCCTCTCTCTGTTTCGGCTTGAGAGTTGATGGATTTGAGAGAGAGAGAGAGAGAGAGAGAGAGAGAGAGCGAGAGCGAGAGCGAGCACACAATATTGTTGGTGCTTCTCAATGCTTGTTCGGTGCATGTGTCCCATGAAACACACTCTTCCTCTGCACCGTGTAGGTGCTACACACACACACACACACTGTGTGCTGTGAGACACGACTGCGGAGGGGGGTCTGCTTTCATGCAAACGCTCCGAGCTGCAGCCTCATGGAATCGGGCCTGAGCCACATCCACTGGGAATAATAGAAAAGCATCAGAATCTGTCAATTAGCTGTTGTGGTTGAGTTTTGTTGTTTGTTTCTTTCCAAGCCCTTGATCAGCCCAGTAGCGCCACACCCTTCCAAGCAGGAATGCTAAAGTGGTTTTAGTGAAGCCATTTCAAATCATTTTCAGTATTGTCTGAATAAATCTGTTTGTGTAGGCTGCCTGTGAAGAGTCGTGACTCCTCGCAGGCCAGCAGCGTCGCGACCCCAGCCTCTCCTCCAGCCTCTCCTCCTGCCCTGAGTGAGGAGCGTGAGGAGCACTGCGTGCGTCACTGTCGGAAATCTCGCCCGGCAAATTGAACTGAGAGCGCAGTTTACATCGGATGTTTAGACCTGATGTGGCTTGAATTAATTTGTCAGGGTCTGTGGCCAGTAGCACAAAAGACCGCCTTAGCAAGTAAAGCGTTTTCTGTTTGATTGTGTGCACTTTCTCCAAGACCACCAGGAAGTGGGTTGATTGAAATTCAATAGCTGGACTTCACAGGACCATGTAACTGTAACTCATCAGTGACTAGCAGCACACTGGGACAGCACCCTAAACCCTGGGAGAGCTGCTGGACTCTAGCACACTGGAACAGCACCCTAAACCCTGGGAGAGCTGCTGGACTCCAGCACACTGGGACAGCACCCTAAACCCTGGGAGAGCTGCTGGACTCCAGTACACTGGGACAGCACCCTAAACCCTGGGAGAGCTGCTGCACTCCAGCACGCGGACTGTGTGCTACGTACTTGTGTTTAACAGGATGAGCTGGACAGTAATGGAAGTGAAATGAATGCAGATACCAGCACTGCTGTTTTAACTCCTGACCTCAGTCACTTTACTGTGGCTCAAATCTATCATCAATCTCTCTCTCTCTCTCTCTCTCTCTCTCTCACTGTTTTAGAACCTCTGCTTGGCAGACAGTCAGAATTGTGCTAGCATTTATGTGAATCAAATACACCCTTTACCCATCACATGCTAAACCAGGACGGATGCTTGCCTGCCTGTTTGCTCTCTGTGCAGGGCGACTCGGGGCAGATTACGCACATCCAGCCTGGATGACGGCTGAGAGATTTCAGAAAGCCGCCCTTTTTTCCATTATGTTCAGAGTCTTTCCGCTTTAAGATGGTAATACAGATCTACTGGTGTTGATGGTAATACAGATCTACTGGTGTTGATGGTAATACAGATCTACTGGTGTTGATGGTAATACAGATCTACTGGTGTTGTGTTTTCCTTTTGATCAGTAGAGAACAAGGAAGGAGAGAAATAAAGACACACACACACACACAGACAGGCAGAAAATCTGATCGAGTGTGTTGACTTGATACATCATGCCCAGGCGTTTGTCAGTCGTCAGTGAAGACAGACACTGTGTTTTTACCAGGTTCTTCATGCAGGGTTGCTCTGTGTTTCTCTAGCGTTGGGGTTAGAAATCCATGGTAACAATGTTTGATATACATGGTGTGATTGTTAATAATAACCACAGAGAATAATACAGACACTGTATGAGCTAAATCTGAGTTATTTATGAAGCATATTTTATTCTCGTGATAATTTAAGGTGCTTCACAAATGAAAGAACCGTTGAATGATTTAGGTGTGTTTTGTTTGCACTGGTCAGGCTTCTGTTTACTTTCCTTGCTGTATCCCATAATGCAAAGCACACCTGGCTACAGGTGAAACTTATGGAGCACAGTTACACCCACAGTACACCTGATAGTTGGGTCAGACTGCGTTCTGAGGTCTTATTGGACCGCATCGGGACCGCCTCCTCTCAAGGGTCTCTGTGGGTGTGGTGGGTGAAAACAAGAGTCCAATTTAACCAGACTAAAAATACAGCCTTGAAAACACCCTTAAATAGAGAAACGTTAATCAATACAAATGGAACAAGCGAAATGAAAAATAGAAACACAATCAATTATAAATAAAGAAATAAAGTGCAAAATGATAAAACACTAAAAGGCAGGACACACTTGTTTACCTTAGAAAAACACGAAAAAATGAACAGTAGCTTAAATCTGACTGGAAGCTAAGATCAAATAAAGCGTTTCGATTTAAAAATGTTTCAAAAAGGTTTCATTCTTTGTGGATTCCCAGAGGTCTCTGTGACAGATTTACCCATATCTTAGCTGAGTCTAGTCCCACGGAGAACGCCATCTGTTTCCACCACGTTAACTGTGTTGACCACCACCGATGTGGTGATGGGTGGTGCAGGCGTAAGTGTCTGGTGGCGTGGTTGGTCTCCATAGGCGTGGGTCACTGCTGGGCATGGGGTGGTCTCTCACCCAGACAGCAGGTCTGTGCTCACACACCACTCACGAAGCCCGGGAGAAGGAATTACGCTCATCTTGCAGATCTACAGATGGACTTTGCTCTTTTAAGTGTACACTTCCTGTTTGCAGTCCAAACATGTGGGTGGTGAGTGTGTATGATATTACACAGACAAAACTACTTCTATAAGTGATTGGGAGAAAAATGAAACCTTTGCTTTGGATTGGCTCATGGATCATTGCACCTGAGCACGAGGTAAAGCCTGGTCTTCTGTAACCCTGTGTCGGTCTGTAGCCATTAAAGAGGCAGGAGGGAGATGCAGGGCTCGAGCGTCTGCCTGACTAATGGGATTTTGAAAGAAATTTGGTGATATTCTGTGTGTGTGTGTGTGTGTGTGTGTGTGTGTGTGTGTGTGTGTGTGTGCGAGCGAGCGAGCGTTTTTCATGGAGGCGTAGGTGTGTGAATAACTGCAGTATTTTTAAATGTTTTGGTGATTTTGTGTGTGTGTGTGTGTGTGTGTGAGTGAGTGTGTGAATTACTGCAGTGTTTTGAAATGTTTTGGCTTGTGGAGTTTGTAGAGAGAAAACACCAGAATGGACTAAAGATTAGCTGGACGTTGTGAAATTGCTTTCGTTTGAAACATCTCTCTGAGTCTCTAATTCTGAGGACATTATTTGCAGCAGAAAGACCCCCCCCCCCACAAGAGTGATGGAGAGAGTGAAGAGAAAGTATAGTCTGTGGTGCCCTCAGCACAAGGTAACTGCTATTCACAGGCATTTTAGCAGCTGAGCTGAAAGCGACGGTATTTAGCGGCGATAATTCCCGCTCCGCGTGAGAACCGGTTCCCGCGCGACTGACTCTGGAGGACGCTTGTGCTGAATCTCTCTTGAATCGCGGATGATTGCACATTGTGAGTTGTGTGCATCGAGTGCTGGTTGTGTGACGTCTGTTCTATGAGGGTCCTCTCCGACGTCTCCAGCTCTCATCTTCGTGTTATTTCTCCTGACGGAGCGGGAGAACAAAGCGTACAGGAAAACGGCACGTAGCTGCTCCACGCAGCGGTACATCTGTAGGGACGCTCGTGAAGTGAGCTTCACCCTCTCCACCTGGCTCCACTCGCATCCACCCTCTCTGCCCTTCTTCCTTTGCTTTACTGAGCACGCATTGTACCCAGGAGCTCATGTCGTTGACAATGCAGTGACGTCAACAGAGCACAGAAAGTGTCATGTAATATTAATGTAATGCCACATTATATGAACTGTGGTGGTTCATTTGTAACAGCGTTTATGAGCAGTGGTAACGCCGTTTATGAGCTGTCGTAACGGCCTTTATGAGCAGTGATAACACCGTTTATGAGCAGTGGTAATACCGTGGTAACATCGTTTATGAGCAGTGGTAACGCCGTTTATGAGATGTCGTAACGGCCTTTATGAGCAGTGGTAACACCGTTTATGAGCATTGGTAACACCGTGGTAACATCGTTTATGAGCAGTGGTAACAGTGTTTTCAGCCACTTTAAATTCTCTACATTCTTATTTCCTTATTCTGTGTCTTAGTGAGTGAAGATCATGAGAGTATTAGCGGAAGCGTAGCTTAGAGGGTCACATGATTTGACCTCAATCAAATGGCTGCAACACACACATTTCAGTCTTGATGTGAATCCAAAAGCTATGAGCTCAAGTTTCTCAGTTACTAAATAAAATGAAGTATTAAAAATTATGGGGGAAAAAAAAAAGATGAGGAATCTTCTTGCCATGGGGGGAAACATCACACACACACACACACACACACACACACACACACACACACACACACACACACTCGAGGTTCTGGGAGGAAGGAGAGTGCTGGATTGGCTTCTGTTTGTGGAACAGTAGTGTCTATCATTGATCAGTTATGGAAGCGTTTATCACCTGGAACTGGGTGAGACATGATCAAAACTAGCATCGGTGTATAAACTGAAGCAAAAGAAAAGCCAAAGCACACCTCATTAGTTCAGTGGTTTGCATGTTTGCCTCTCAGGGTGAGGGACTTGGGGTCATGACCCCACCTTGGGGGAAGTTTCTGTGTTCTCCACGAGTCTGCATGGGTTTCCTCCCACAACATGGAGGTTCGGTCAGTTGGTTCCTCTAACTGTCCTGGTTGTTTGTTTGTGTGTGTGTGTGTGTGTGTGTGTGTGTGTGTGTGTGTGTTGGTCTGCATAGGAGATGGTGGATGGTACTCTGTTATAACCTTCTCCCCTGTACCCAGTACCTCAGGGGACATTGCTTCCTGGTTGGGAGTACACTGTGTGTGATTGGCTGATGCTTCTAACTCATGAGTGTTGATTGGATGTAAAGCATCATTGGGAACGAGGAAGGTGCTGTACAAGTGTAACTAGAAGCCGACTGTGAATTAAAGCCTTTGTTTAACGTCATGCAGTCTGTACAGTATTTAACAGCTGCTGTCTCACACTCAGCACTGTAGTGTCTGAAACAGAAGCTGTTGCACGTTTACTAGAGAAAATCTGAAACCCATTTCACTACAGTCAAATGTGATGAAACAGTCTAAACATTGAGCTCCAAGCTGAAGGGCTGTTATTTCCTTCACATGCCAAAATTCTGTTCCTGACAGAATTTGTGAAATGTTGATTATTGCTGAAGTGTTCATAATGTTTTCAGAGGAAATTACTCAAGGCTCTTGGTTATCTTACTGTTAATTATTATTTTGTCATTGGCTCTCATTAATGTGCACATATAATCTATTAATTATGATCTCCATTTGCATTTTAATGAGAATAGGGGTAATAATTAAATGCGACTACACAAGGCTATAATTGAATGACCCCTGGCTTGGCCAGTGATTGGCTGGCTGGGAGTGTCACGCAGAGGAGCACCAACACAGCGCGGGGTGGGCGTGGCCTGCCACAGATCCAGCGCAGAGTTAATTCCGTGTTTGTCCAATAACAACGATGACGGGATGCTTTCCATCCACCTCTGTTTCGCCGACTCCACTGACGAGCCCCGTGTTGTCGTCCTCCACCTGCGCTCCACCCGAGCTCCACCTGCGTGTGTGGGCCAGTCCTCTGACATCTGGCCTTTGCGCTTCCCCTCCTTTCCCTGTCGTTGATCAGATCTTGGAAACCAAGCTGCTCAGTTAACAGCAGACTGTGTAGAGAGCACCGGCCCAGACACCGGACAGAGTGGGAATCCCACTAGTAGCCAGACTTTACAGTTAATGGCTGCTCAACACACCCAATCAGAACACTGGAATGAGAATAATGATGCTGTCTTTAACTCACATTCTTGGCACTGTCTCATTATCTCTCTCTCTCTGTTTTGGTGGTTGTCCCTGTCTTTGCTGTGTGACTGCAGCTGAACGCAGGTTCCCTGTTACACTACGATGCTCCTGCTCCGTTCTGTCGTTCTACTGACCTCCTCGATAGCATCATGGTGCAAACAGCATGACAGGGGTCGGGCCAGGGTCAGGGGGTCGCAGGTCATGAGCACGCCTCACAGAAGGCCCTGAGTTCAGCACTCCCCTCCAGGGAATGCGTTCCTCTCAGTGGCACAGTTGTTCTTCTGACGTCGCTCCAGATAGATCTGCTTCATCTCACCTGTGCTGTGAGGACACAAATTTACCAGAGACTTTACTGTACATTTAATATGGCAGGCAAGGTTTACAAGACAGTTAGTATGCTGGCAAGACTACGCAAAGAAATTGCTTATGTCCATGTTTGTCAAGGTCTATATCACCGAGTTGTATGACTCGGCAGACTCTCACCGCGGCTGACCCTCCGGGACACTTAGCCAACATCATTAGCATTAGCATTAGCATTTCAAATGTGAAGCAGACAGACGATCATGCTGGAGTGAAACTGATAAATATGCATAGAACACGGAAATAATGATGTAGCCAGAACCATAGAGTTTCAAGCCCTCTCTCTCGGCTGCCCCGCTTCCTTTCCCTGGTGTATTATGGGATTGAAATAGCGTAACAAGAGTCCTCCACAGTAACCTCTTACTGCGACTGGAGTGCCTCAATGAGGCTTTTTGTACAGGTTCTATATTATTAGATTATTACTGGAATTCCTGTTTGAATTCGGAAGGCTTACAAACCCATTTCTTTCCCACACGAGCAGTGAGAGATTGAAGGATATTAGTCTGTGGGTGTGAAGAACTGAATGGTTTATTAGGTCAAACTTTTTGAAAACACTTGCTTCTTGGTTTGTCGGTTTGTCTGTCTGTTTGTTTTTTATGACAGGGTGACTGCAAACCAACCTGTTTTAACTTAAAATTCGAAATTGTGCCGTGTAAATGATCTAAGTGAGTTGTTTTTATAAATCAGATGCATTAGATACATCATCAGCATTCATAAATGAGCTTTTTTCGTACTATGCTTGAATGAACTGCAAATAGATTTTACAATGCACTCAGGAGCAAAAAAAAGATTTCTCACGATGATCTCATCCAGCACGTCACAAATAGAGCAGGAGGTCTCCAGGAACCAGGAGTGTATTAACGCTGAGTGGTGTGTGTGTGTGTGTGTGTGTGTGTGTGTGTGCGCAAAGGCCCATTCATAAGTAATGTGGTGCACAAAAAGCAGGTTCTCTCTCACTGCTGCAGGCTTCACTTTTAATCCAAGTCATATAATCCAAATGTGTGATTGTCCTGCCATTTCTCCTGTAGTTCACCACTCAGACACCTGTGAACACACACACACACCCACACACACACACACACTGATGCTGAGCAATCCCATTTACATGCATAATTCATTACGTTTACAGCATCTAAAGGAGAGAAAAAAAAGCATACAAAACAAACTCCATACAAACAGACAAACCAACAAAAAGACTCAGAATTGCCCTCTGCTCTTCTGATGGGGCTATAATGATCATTTATTTATAGGGCCTTGTTTACACAAGTGGAGACCGATCTCATCCTGAAACGGAGCCCAGCTGATTTATTACCTCGACCTTTCCGTCGGAGGTGAGGGTGAGGCATGCATTAGTTCGCTTGTCACGGACATGTTATTGCATGGTTTCATTTTCCGCGTCCGTGGGCGATTTGCACCCCCGGGCCGCCCTCGTTTCATGTCTCCCCAGCCCTGTTAATGTTCATTATGGGCGAGCAGGGTGGCGCTGGACGTCGTGGTGAATGCAGAGAGGAGAGAATCTCTCGTCCCACGGTGTGCAGGGACAGTGAGAGACCTGATGCAGTGCTGTTAGTACTGCAGTCTCTACGTGTGTGCTGTCTCTCTCTCTCTCTCTCTCTCTCTCTTTTCTCTGTATCATTCTCTCTTTCATCCTTCATTTTTATCTCTCTTCTTCTTCTCCCACTCACTTTGACAATATCTATCCATCCATCCATCTGTCTATTTGTCTCTCTATCTCTCTCTCGCTGTATATCTCTCGGTCTGTCTCTCTATCTCTCTATATATCTCTCTATATAATATTTTATATATTATTATATATATAAAATCTGTCTGTCTCTGTGTGTGTCTGTTGTGCTCCTTACCTCTTTTCTCTTGAATCTGCGTTAGGCGATTCTCTCCCCTGTTTCAGCAGGACGTTCCTGGTCTAGGTTCTGGGGGAGAGGGTTGATTTCTCCCTCATGTATGTCTCTTCCAGGTCTCTTCCATCTTGTGAATCACACACAGGGTGGCGTTTCCATCTGACGCTCTGCCCAAACACCCGTTGTTTTCCTTTCACTTGCCCGGTGGGATGGTCTGATGATGAACTTGCAGCAGCCTGGTGGATGGTAATACCAGACAAGGCTTCCAGCGATAGTTTGCCGGCGGCACTCTTACAGAAGCGTTTCATGCAGGTTTCAAACTGCTTCGTGCTGGTTTGTGTCAGATGCGAAGGTCAAGCTGACCTGATGTGCTCTGCTCTGGTCTATAACTCCAGTTATTACCTGCTTATTTTTCTTATTCATCACACCCGTGAGAGTGCGAGGGCAAATTTTGCTGTATTTCCAGTCTGCTATTTTTTTGAGCTGTATTGATTTGATTTGTTCTTATTTCGGCTTCTTGGAAGAACTTAGGTCAGATTTTGTATTTATTTATTTATTGTTTCCTGAAATTGTTTTTTTGAATACTTGTCTTTTGGTGCTTCCTGGGGGGGGGGTCTTGTTCAACAGAGACAGATTTCAAATCTCTGACACTGTATTTAACTAAAAGGTTGTTCTGTTTTCATCTGAACTAAATGTGTTGATTTACACATCATTCCAATATACACCAGATGCTTTTCATGATCAGTATCATACTCTGCTTTAGTGAAACCAACAAAACAAACAAACAAACAAACAGATCCCCTTCAACTTGTCAAATCTGGGGAAAAGTCGCCAAAAATGTGATTAACAGGCTTTTATCGAGCTTTTAATTTTTACAAACGGAACTGAAATTCCAGTGCAGGAAATAACCTTTAGTCCCATATTGATTTCCCCAGAGACGGAGACATGCATGCATGCGTGTGTACACACACGCACACACACACACACACACACACACACACACACACACACACACAGATGCTCACAGCTTCATAACAGTAAGAAAATTAAGAAGCCAAGTAGATGCAGGGCTAATTACTATCGTCTGGCTTCCATACGGTTCCTAAGGCAAGAAACACATCTACTGTCTCCCTGACATCTGTGTTTAAGGCCAGCTCATTAAAGTCCAGCCCTGCCCGTGTGTTCATCACACGCTCATTAAAGTCCAGCCCTGCCCGTGTGTTCATCACACGCTCATTAAAGTCCAGCCCTGCCCGTGTGTTCATCACACGCTCAGTGCAGCTCCAGCCCTGCCTGCGTGATCCTCGTGCTCCCTGCACCCCCGTCAGTGAGCACGGCCTCCTGCGCCTGCCCTGAGTGGACAGACACATGAACACCAGACAGTGATCAGCTTTCCACCCCCAGACACAGGGGGCGCTATACAGAAGCTTCCTCTGTAAAGGGGGAGGGGATTGGGGGACTGGCTACTTCAGTGATCCCAGTCATCTTTGAAAAACTGCAGAGGGCCTGTTTCCTGTATTTTAATACTAATCAGAATCAGGCCTTTTTTGTGTGTGTCTCCGAGAGATTAAAGGGATTAGGCTACATGAAATTACACAGATTAGTGGAACCCCCATCGACCAGGTTGATTTGTGTATTGTTTGATATTCGAGGTAAATTCTCTAATCTCTGTTTTGGCCTTTTATATTCATCTGTTTTTGCATTAGTTGTAAGACATGATTGTCCTTATTTTGCAACAAAATTCATCAGCTTTTCAGTGCCATGAGTTGACTTGTCCCTGTCAAGCAGTGAAAGTTTTTCGTGGTCTATGTATCCACTGAGACTGGCTGGTAGCTGGGTCACATGACATATTGAACCCAAGGGTAGAATGTGTGTGTTTGTAATGGGTAGAATCTGTCTGCTTTTCTAAATATATGCATCTTAAATGTTACACCATAGGTTTTATCGACAGCACTGCAACCAAAAATATACATTTCATAAACAAGAAGAAGAAATCAACAAGAAATAATTAGGAGTTCTGATGTCAGGATGGGCTCATACCAAAATAACCAACAAAATGGAGTAAAGAAAATCCATTTTCTGCCTTCCCTAAACCAAAACAAACCCAGCCTCTGACCTAACAACTTCCTAACAGAAACTCAGGAGAGAAAAACAGCACAAAAATAAAGAATAAACCCAACTTTACAGCTCTAACGAAATACAAAAATATTAAACATAGAAATCAAGAAACTTCTTTAAAGTACAAAAAATGGTGGATCTACCTTCCCTCTTAGCTGCCTTAAAGGTACATGTTACTCCTCAGGAAAGCTCTACTATCTCACGAACCTACGGTACAACAACCCAGAACAGTAAAGGTAAATAACCAGTAAAAACAGTTAAATGACTGATTTCAAACTCACAAAGGCTCAGATAGAAGAACAATAAAGTTATAAGCTCACCTGCTCCAAGGTGATATAAAAGATGGATCTGCACCTGTGATCGTGTGCTGAATGCGTGTTCCACACCGGTGGTTAACTGATAGCTGATCGATCTGTTAACCTGCCCACCAATCAGGAGCCCTGCTCCAAACTGATAGGACGCACTCAGTCACACCAAAACACACCAAAGCATAACAAGTGTAACGAACTTGGAACGGCAGTGGCTGAATTCAATACCAACTCCTTGTGGCTGCAGAATGTATGTGTTCGGAACAGGTAGAATGTACGCTTTTAACAGGTAGGTAACTGGTAGAATGTAACACTTCAGTTAAAACACTCAGAATCCTTGCAGAGATGCGGCACTTTATATCGAAAAATTCTGTGAAAGTCTACTGGAGTAGTATAGAGTAGAGTACAGGAACTAGAACTTTTTAGAGTAAGTAATTCTAGACTCTAGAATAAAGAAGGTTATACAGAAAACACTCCTGAAGGTTGTAGGGTAAAGCCTAGTGGAACATTGCTACTGAATGTTACAGAATAATACTGAAAATTATAGAGGAAAGACTACTGAAGGATTATTGAATAAGCCACTTCTTGATATTCCAACGGCATCAAAGTAAATGTTAAATCATTTTAGATCATATTTAAGGTAATATTTGATTTTAACTAGTGTTACGATATTTTTCTGTGGAAGTGGTTTTCGGAATGGTGACTTCCTTTTAGTGAAGAACGGATTGACTCTTGTTCAGGGTTTCGTTCGTTAGCTGGATAGGTGTCCCGTTTTCAGGAAGTGCCAGTGTCATTTTGAGATGTGCGGTACGTTAGTGGGCTCTGGGGAAACGGAGACCCAGCAGCAAGGTTCCTCCTTATCTGCTCGAGCTCTAGGCCAGAGCCACAGCTTTTGGCTGCAGGTCAGTGTGTAGAGACTATCAGTTCGCTGCAGTGACCTCTCTCTCTCTCTCTCTCTCTCCTTTCTTTCTGACTCTTATCTCCTCTCTTTCTAACACACATGTGCACACACAGAAAGCCAGAAGAGGAAGAGTTGGTGAGAGAGACTTGGGGAGAGAGATATATAAACAGAGAGAGAAACGGAGGTAGAGAGAGAAGTCTAGCGATAAAGTCAGTCTGACCCTGCATTTAAGTTTTTATGCTGAATGTTACGTCATTTGGTAACACAAGTCTTTGATGAGATGTAAAGGTGAAGGTGCTGGCCTCATGTTCTCCATGTTCTTT
>JAOXYF010000009.1:20491567-20503357 GCA_028565775.1 Sternarchorhynchus goeldii
GATGAGATGTAAAGGTGAAGGTGCTGGCCTCATGTTCTTCATGTTCTTTGATGAGATGTAAAGGTGAAGGTGCTGGCCTCATGTTCTTCATGTTCTTTGATGAGATGTAAAGGTGAAGGTGCTGGCTTCATGTTCTTCATGTTCTTTGACGAGATGTAAAGGTGAAGGTGCTGGCCTCATGTTCTTCATGTTCTTTGAGATGTAAAGGTGAAGGTGCTGGCCTCATGTTCTTCCATCTTTCTGTTTTCATTAACAATGCAGTGATGTTTTTTTTTCATTGTTCACTGTGTCAGAAACTTTGAAAAAATAGAAACTTTGTAGTAAAACAAAATGACCACATCAGTGGTTGATGAGTGCAGGAGTTCTGCTGGACGTGCAAACGGGCCTCTCGGACCTCCCAGACCTCCTGTGTCTGCGTCTCAGATGAAGCTGCCGATCAGGGAGGAGCTGCTCATGCTGTACTGGATGTCAGGGAGAGAGAAGGAGGTGGAGAGAGAGAGAGAAGGAAGTAGAGAGACAGTGGGGGGCGAGAGCATGCACAAACCTGCTGCAGCTCATATGGGTTTAAGAGAGTCACGGATGTGTGTGTGTGTGTGTGTGTGTGTGTGTGTGTGTGTGTGTGTGTGTGTGTGTGTGTGTGTGTGTGTGTGTGTGTTGGGGGGTTGAAGGGAAGAGAGAGAGAGAGAGAGAGAGAGAGCAGAGAAAAGCAAGAATTAAGGAGAAGGAGAGCAAGGAAGACCACAAGGGAAAGATAAGGGGGGAGAGAGAGAGAGAGAGAGAGAGATTTTGTAAGGCATGTCTAATTAGTACTACTCCACATCAGTTCGGCTTACATCAGGCAGGGTTATTAGACTACAAGAGATTTAGTCCGGTACAGCCGACACAGGGAAGGTCAGACATTCACAAGCGTGTCACTCCATGCAATCATAGGCAGTAGTAACAGCACGCCTCTCTGTCATCAGAGGCAGTAGTAACAGCACGCCTCTCTGTCATCAGAGGCAGTAGTAACAGCACGCCTCTCTGTCATCAGAGGCAGTAGTAACAGCACGCCTCTCTGTCATCCGGAAATAAATGACCCAGTGTCGTCTCCGAGTCTCCGCGGGAGAGGGGTCGCACCAGTGATGACCACGTGTCCTTTAGTGAGATCTACCCTTGGTTCACCTCAGTTAAAGAGCTCCAGGGCTATTAGAAGAGCTGACGGAACTAATGTGGCATTTATCACGCTGATGGAGATGTGTAATGGTGAGAAGTGGGGGCAGGACTCAGCAAGTGATTGAAGTGAATGTGAGATGCTCCTGGTTAATCTCCTACTTTATGGTCTCCTAGTTTAAGGCGTCCTAATTTAGGGCGTTCTAAGATAGGGATTTCTACTTTAGAGTGTCCTAGTTTAGGAGGGATTCCCGTAGATTTCGGGGATCGTGTTTGTGGGTCACGTTTTCACTTTCTCACCTGAAGCAAGCAGGCAAGATCACACGTGCTTGGGAGAAGACATGCTCTGTGGTGTTTGGAGGTAGACCAAAATGATTGGCTTTGGAGAAAGATGTCCCAAAGAAAATGGTTAGAGATGTGAATCGAGTAGAATCTAATAGAATCACTGAATCTAATAGAATCACTGAATCTAGTTTTTAATAATGGCTAAAAAGTGACTTATTTTCTGGGTGGATTGTTGATGGTGAATCAGAGGCATTATTCACGCTGATGAGATTCTTACAGTTTTAACAAATCGGCTTTTCAAAATGTCATTCCCATGTGTGTATGTCTGTCGAGACTGCTTGTGTGCATATATAGTGTGTGTGTGTGTGTGTGTGTGTGTGTGTGTGTGTAGTATATATGGTTCTGTCTACAGTTTCTGCCTGTGCATTTGTGAAGAAGTGGTATATATGGTGTGTGTGTGTGTGTGTGTGTCTTCACCTTGAGCCCTGTCTACTCTGTTTCTCTACCATCTCTCTCTCCTTCCCCTGCCCTGCGGACACGGTGAATCGCCCCAGTCATGCGGGAGGTGTAAATGAGAGCCCCCACCCTCTGCTGGGTGCAGATGGCTCCTCAAATGAAGTCGGTAAACTATGCTGACAAGCCTGCGTCTCTGCAAAGTAAACACAGCCCCGGCGACGGAGTACAGCCCTCTCGTACTCTAACACAACATCTCCCTCCTCTTCATCTGTTATGTACCAGACTCCTGCTCCAATAGGAGCGGCCCGCCAAGGTGGCCCAGGCCGTGCTCACAGGGGAGACACGATATGATAACAATAACATCACGATACTTGAAGATAAACTCATAATACATAATATATATCGTGAACTTTCCTTCCTTGACATTTACAAAGCCAAAGGAACATATACAGTGTAAAACAGTCTCACAGTTAAAGGTGATCAAAGTGTTTAAAGGTTGTACAAACAAAGGGTTGGGAAAAAATAAACAAGATTATTAACATGATTATTTTATGTTTAATGGACCAAATGCTGAATCTGTCTCAAGTGTAATCAGTATGTTCTCATCAGAGGATGTGGGAGGTGTGGGGTGGGAAGCTGAGTGGTGTGATTTTGCTCGGAGCAAGGATGAGCTTTTTACAAAGTCACAAGGTCAACGCTTCCTCTCTCTTGGAGAGAGTTCCTGTAGTGCTCCATCCCAGGAGTGTACCGCACCCAGCTGGTGAGGTAACCGCACAGCAGCATTGGTTAAACGCTTGGTTAATGGTTTGTTGTTATGTTAGCCCGTTCTCTTTGTTTGTAAACTGTTACTGGATTAATTAGAGTAGGAATGGAGAAGCCGCTGGAACTTTGGCTCAGGGAGTCGCTCTGGATAAGAGTGTGCTACTAATACTAACGCCTGAAAGGGGAATGTAAAAAAAATCTGTTGAAGCAGGTCTGTGTCTGACATGGATGGGTTTGGTGGCGGTGGATGAGGGTCTACAGGATGGGTGGATGAGAAGTACAGGGTGGATGAGGTGTACTGAGGACTGCAGAGCACACATTTCACACAGACAGGAACAGCCATGTGTGTCAAGAGTGTGAAGTGACATGCAGAGAAACAGCCGTGTGTGTGTGTGTATGTCAGTCAGAGTGTGAAGTGGAGTCTTTACCAGGTGGAGGGGGGTGGAGCAGCATGGTGACCTGGGCTCTTGAGGAGAGCGGTTCATTATGCTCTCTATCTATCTATCTCTCTATCTCATCTATCTCATCTATCTCTCTATCTCATCTATCTATCTCATCTATCTCATCTATCTCATCTATCCATCCATCCACCCCTACCTGTTGTTCTCACAGGTGTGGAACTGGATGCAAAAGCTGTGTGTTGAGTGAAAATCCTCTTCGAGTTCCAAGTGATGAGGCGTTATAAGTGTGTATAAGTGTAACTTCATGCATTTATTTTCTCTTAACATGGCATAAAATGACTGCCTTGAATAGTCTACACCTGTAGCTTGGTGTGTGTGAGCGTGTACATGGTTCTAGTACATTGTCTCAGGTGTGTGTGAGCGTGTACATGGTTAATAAAGACATCCATACAGTGCCCCGGAGTGACTGACCACCGGCGCTGCTGTAATTTATGGAGGCCAGACAGATGTAGATCTGCTCTGGACTACAGGGTGACTTTGAACTCATGTGCAGTGCTGGAAAGTTATTGTTGCCATTCAAAGTGACACTGACTGATGCTTCTGTTCGTGCTGTTGTCATAGTACATCAATCCTGACCAGTCACACCTACTGATATTCTCTCTCTCTCGCTCTCTCTTTCTCTCTCTCTCTCTCTCTTTCTCTCTCTCTCTCGCTCTCTTTTTCTCTCTCTCTCTCTTTCTCTCTCTCTCTCTGATACTGTTCTTTTCATTTCTATGAGGCCATTTGACACTGACGTTGAATGTTAGAGAGCTGGATGGGGGGGTGTGGGTGGTGTAAATAGCATCTTGAACTTCTGTGAAATTGTGTTTCACACAGTATAATCAATTAAGTGGGTGATGGTCTTTACAGGCTGAGGCCTGGTCTTTTGGGAGTGTAACTGGACTTTATCTATAAATATGTAGTAAATATGTTGTTATAGGGTAGAATGACGTAGAAATTCAGCAGCCATGCTTCTCTCATCTAAATTTGAATTTAAATGTTAATCAAAATCTTACCAAAAACTTGCAAAATAAATAAATATCTAAATAAATAAAGTCTACTATTTTTGCTACGTAATTTGTGCATGTTGGGAAAACAAGAAGTTTTGCTTCAAAGTGGACTGTGATTACAGACGTCGAGAGTTCAACTGCACTTTCATTATGGTTGAATGTGAGTGTGTGTGAGGTTCGGCTCTCGGTGTGTGCAGTGTGTAGACTCTCCCAGCGTGTGAGGTTCGGCTCCCAGCGTGTGCAGTGTGTAGTCTCTCCCAGCGTGTGCAGTGTGTAGTCTCTCCCAGCGTGTGAGGTTTGGCTCTCGGTGTGTGCAGTGTGTAGACTCTCCCAGCGTGTGCAGTGTGTAGTCTCTCCCAGCGTGTGCAGTGTGTAGTCTCTCCCAGTGCTGTGGGAGCTCTTTGATTGAACGGTTTGTTTTTGCTCGAGCACGGGTGCGCGTTCCAAACGCAGTTCAGATCATTACTGGCTTGATGCACCACACATGAAAAAAAGTCTTCAATCACAGTTATGAATCGTATTCGTTTGTGTCTGTGTTCTTGTTCAGAAGAGTATCTGGTGAAAAAAATGTTCAGCTATGTTTGATCATGTTTTTCATGTCTAAACCATTGTAAAGGTAATAAAATAATGAAATATAAAGTTATGTAAAGAGAAGACTAGGCTAATGAGTAAAAATGGTTTTGTTTACCAGACCTTAAAAGGTTGGGTACAGATATACAGAACCAAATAATCTTTTCAGAGTGTAAAATCTACATATACCACACCACTATTCATATGGTCTTAATAAAACACAAATACTTTTACAAGATGCAACTTGCTCAAGTGCACCTGAAGTATTTCTTAGTGTGATGGTGTTTGTATGTCCTCTGCTCCACCTGTGCTGGCAGGTGGAGCTCCAGGCCCCGAGACCCCCGGCCACGCTGAGAACACCACCCGAGCCGAGAGCCAGTGTCTGCGCTGTGTTCTCTCACTTCTGGTTCCTGGTTGTCGTATTAGTGCTGGGTGTCAGACTCGAGTGTGCACTCCTGAACGATCTCTCCTCATCCACCAGTTACACAGCTGCTGTTTAAAGCAATGCTTTGTGCTTTTGCACAGGTGCAAAAGTTCAATTTGTCACCCAGTTGATTTCACCAATTTATTCTACAAATCGTCTTAAGCTAATTACCAAGAATCCAGGCAAATGCATGTCTGACAGTTTGGTTGTGTGAAGTAACTGACCTCATGCATATTGCACTGTAGGCATGCAGATTGGACACTGCAGCTCCAAATGTGATTGGTTGTTTTTGAGCACATAGCAAAGGAGTTGTTTTTATGAAAAGAGATGGGATATGCTTCATTATGCAATTATGCTAATTGACATTACAGATTCAGATCAAACTCAGCCGAAATCACCATTCTGTTAAGTTGCAAGTCTTCTGATTGGCTGGTTTACAGAGGGCATAGGGATGGAAGGACAAGCGGGGCGTGGCTTTGTGTGCATCTGGATAGTGTTTCTGATGGGGTGTTTTTGTATGGATCAGGAGGAGGCTCTGTGAACTAGAGTGAGATAAAGGGAAGGTATAGGTGGGCTGTTGTTCGATGGGTCTCAAAGCCTTCAGATACTCCAGGTCCATAGAAATGCTCACATGACTGATAACATGAACCCTGACCACCAACCACGCAGCTGAACGGTCTACTTCCTGTAAGTCGTGTACATGTTCCTGTAAGTGATCGGGAAAGTGACTTTCTATTTTTTCTCCGTATGTACTGGGAGGATTTGGCCAGATTCTTTCAGCTGAAACAGAGTTACCTGCTCCTAGGCAGGACACCATTGCTCCTGAAGTTGCTAATGCGATTAATACCATCTACTCGTTAGTGGCAGCGCAGGACTAATTACCCACGAGCCCTGCCGTCAGCCACGGCGTGCAGCTCCACCCTCGTCCTCGCTGGTCGCTGGTATTTTTAGGAGAACATTGACAGAGACTGATGTGACGAGGTGACTTGGATTTTTCACCCTTAGTTTGTCGCCTTTTGAAATAATGACTCGAGGATCTTGGGAGGCGCATGCAGACAGCTTGAGCGCGGATAATCTCTCAGCCTGACGACTTCCAGGCTCGCCCGTGCTCGTTAGACTTGTTAAACTTACCATCCAATTACTTTTATCAACTCAGGGTTGTGTAATAACAGATTAATCCTCATGAGTAAATGAGGACGACCACACGTGAACATCCCCCCCAGCCCCCCCTAAAACACTACGAGTCCCAGGAGCCCAGCCTCCCACACAATGCCCCTCCACTCACAACAGATTAATCACGCCACAAACAGCCGTGTAGTGTCTCACGTACACCCAGTTAATCGTCAGGCAGCGTCGCCATAACACCCTAATGAGCCTGTGATTCGAGTCTCTCTTTCTCTCTCTTTCTCACTCTTTCTCTCTTTCTCTCTCTTTCTCTTTCTCTTTCTCTCTCTTTCTCTCTCTTTCTCTTTCTCTTTCTCTCTCTTTCTCTCTCTTTCTCTTTCTCTCTCTTTCTCTCTCTTCCTCTCTCTTTCTTTCTCTTTCCCTTTTTCCTTTACTCGTTCTCTTTTCCTCTCATTCTTTTTTCCTGCTGTCTTCTTTTCATCTCTCCCTCTCACCTCTTTTCTAACTCTCTCTCTCTCCCTATCCCTCTCTCCCTTCTCTTTTTGCAGAGTTGAGTTTCTTAGACTAATTAGTGGATGTTTTTAATGTAATAATTAAGTGTGTAATCTAATTTAAATGTGTAAAACAGGGTATAAATATAACTGTGGATGTTATAGCTGCCCATCACACGTGAGGTGTAACAAAATTTTCTGAAGGATGTTCATTCCAAAATCTACGAGAAGCCCCAGGTCATTTGTCTTCTTACCTCATCCGGTGGTTAAAGGTCAGATTCGATACGTGTGTGTGAAGTAGATGACTTTATAACTGCTGAATGCACTGACTGCACACTGCCTTAACAGTTGTACAGTCTAAGATATTGCAAAGGACCTTGTGGTCAACATTCTATCATTTGGCTAATGACTGTTTAAGGCTAAGGGGAGATGTGGAGGTTTGCTTCAGTGAGGACGATGATTCATTAAGATGGAGAGGCTGCTTCTGTGAGGACGATGATTCATTAAGGTTATGGCTTTGTGAACAGGTAGGTTAAATGTGCTAAATACTACCATTATATTAAAAAGACCCTTCTTTATAACAATAGAGCCTGGCAGAGCCGTGGGCTGGGGTTAGACTTTACAGCCAGGAACCCCCTCTAGTGGACAGTCGTACACATTGCAAGTGCCGTTAACTTTAAGTACACGCACGACCTGCTTAGCGTTATTGGATGTGTGCGCGTGTTGTGCTGCGCTTCTCTCGGTACTCGCGTGTACAGCAGGTGTACCGGTTTTCCACTTGTCTGACTTACCAAGAGAGGATAAATATTCTCGGAGTTGACGGGCCATGTGTTTATTGTATTATCACACTAGTTAAAACTCCCTGAAATGATTTTCATGCTAGTTTGTTGACGAGAGATTATTTGTATTTCCCACATACGTCGACATATGTGGAAAGCCAAGTGGAATTTATAGGACATTGGCAGGAAAAACCCATCTGTATAACTGCTGTGCAAACAGAATCTGAATCGAGAGGCTCCACATTGTTTCATGTTCTTAGCTGTTTGCAGCCCTGCCGGAGTAGGGAGGGTGTGTACACTGCACAGCCCGTTAACTTTGTAATCAGGACATATTTTATTGTGGTTTCAGGTCTGCCGCAGCACGTTGGGTGCGATTCAGGTCAGGACCTGTCAGGAAGGCTCCATAAAATGTGGGTTTTTTTTTCCCGTTTGGCTGATTTCCGCTTGCCGTGGAAGGTTAGGGGGAATCGTGGCCGTCTCACTGGTAATAATGTGTCTGTCTCAGATGCTAATAATGTTCCATGAGGCCTTCGGCTCCAAATGATCTTCTGACCGTCTGATTTTACTGTTTTATGATGACATGGGTGAGAGAGAGAGAGAGAGAGAGAGAGAGATGGAGGCAGAAAGGGAGGGAGGGGGAAAGAGAGAGAGAGAAAATTAATTTAAGGGTTTAGGGGTTAATAAAATCCTTTATTATTGATGTCATTGCAGTGATTGGATGGTTTGTAATGGTGCTATTGGAGCGCTGCACAAGAAAAACAGGAATATGAGAAACTACATACATATGACTGCATATATGAACATGTATGGCCCTTATGTTTTTTTGTGTTTTCCCTATAAGCGTCCTGTCTCTGTCTTTTCCTCTTCCTCCAGTTCCTCTGTCTCTTCTTCATCTTGAGGACTGTGAGGTCCTGTGAGGCCTGGGGGGTGGGGGGTGGGGGTGGGCGATAACTGCGCCCGGGCGTGCAGCTCTTTGACAGGGCCAGGCTGGGGCTCTTCTGGCCCCCCAGTGGGGCACAATCCCAGATTCAGGCATGCAGTGCCACCCTGACACTTGGACTCCTCCCTGGGTGAGAGCCGCCTCACGCAGACCCGCGCCGACAGCCTGTGGGCTGTGCTTAAAACGCTCGCACAGAGATGCACCATTACACACAGCCTTTGGGGCTCTTGGCCTGACAGGCACACACCAGGGGGAGGGGCACTGAAAGTGTGCACACACACACACACACACACACACACACACACGAAAACACACTTGGTCCATGCACATGCAGACATATTGCATATGCAGTGCAGAATCATAAAAAAAATTGTTGTTCTGCTGCCGTGTACACACACACACACACACACACACACACGAAAACACACTTGGTCCATGCACATGCAGACATATTGCATATGCAGTGCAGAATCATAAAAAAAATTGTTGTTCTGCTGCCGTGTACACACACACACACACACACACACACAGCTGCGTGATTCTTTGCTGTATGGGGGTACAGTGTGAGCTTACGTTTTAGCTAAAGGCTTACATTTAGCCACATCAGAGTGTGATAATGAGTTTTTCCAGCCCTCTCTCACCCTGCTGGGACCGACTTCACACATGCATCTATAAACAGCGCTGACATTACACTCCTGTTGAGTTTCACTTTCACCAAGGCGACGGACGGCCTTTCCTACTCCAGATAAAGAAACCAGTGCTCTGCACGAGGCAGGGATCTGAATCAGCGTTTCAGCACCACTGAATGGCTCCTGTTCTCTGCTACGGTGACGGAGATCCTCCAGAGCTGGCCGTTCTGTCTGCCTTTTTAAAGCAGAGCGCTCGGTTGCGCTGTGTCGGGTCCCTCTAACGCGGGACAATCTGAAACGCCTTGAATGATTGAGAGAGATGGACGGACTGAATAATGCACCAGCCATTATTCACCATGATGGGTGAGGAGAGTTTAATGCGTTTAAACAAGATGAATTTGCTAAGCGTAATAAGGGGAATAACACAGATGACTGGAGAGATCGGCAACGTTCACATCATCAGGGACTTTCTGAGGGCTTTTAAATCATCTTTTTTGTTTAAATAAATGAACACATATTTCTGTTACATCTTGTACAGTTCAGTAGTGCAGTCACACCCCACCAGCACATACACACTGCTCCTCCCTCCCTCAGTCCCCTGCTCCTCCCTCCCTCAGTCCCCTGCTCCTCCCTCCCTCAGTCTCCTGCTCCTCCCTCCCTCAGTCCCCTGCTCCCCTCTCCTCCCTGTCCCTCCTTCTCCCTCTGACCTTTGCTAATGAATGAGAGGATCCTAGAATCTTGCGAAACGTAGAGGGAAAGGGTTGCAGACGCATACGTTCTCTTTCCTTGTACAGAGGTGGGGTATCCCCTCTCTGCAGTCCCTGCTTCTCTTGCCCCTTTGGAGCCTCTAGTGCCCCAGTTCTCTTGCCCGTCTGCACTGCAGCACCCCAGGGGCGTGAGCCCTGGAGGTCGGCATGGTTACAGCTTGCTAACGGCCCTAAACTAAGTCGGTGGGCACAGGTGTAACCGTCAGGTTATAGTGGCCCTGTTCTGCTTTGCAAAGCTAAACTGAATCTGAGCCATTTGCCAGGGAAATGCAGGCTGTGTGTGTGTGTTTGTGGGAGTGTAAGAGTGTGTTTGTGTACATGTGATTTTGTCCTTTTGAACTTGATTTGATTGACATTTTAATGTTCTGCTCATGTGTCCTTGCTACTTGTACAAAAGTTTAGAATATTAGGCTCTTATTAAAGGTATTAATGGTTCTGAGAGTCCAGATGTACATCCATGTGCTGCACAACACAAACAAGAACAGCAAATGCAGCTCAAAGCTTTCAAAAGAAAAACAACAGAATCTCTTAACTTGAATAAATGTTCAGATGGAGCACTAAAGCGCTGGCGTGGACCCGAGAGCTGGCAGCTCCACCCACGATGGGGGTATTTGTAACACAATATCAAGAGATGACCATATCGGATGGGGTGTGAGATGGTACAGGTCCGGGAGGCGTGAGGGCGGAACGGGTCGGTGAAGCGGAGCTTCTCGTGGGCCCTGGTGCATGTAACCGTTATCCGAACTCGCTGTGTCCGATTACCTCCATAAGCGAGCAAACGAGAGCCATCAACACGACAATAATAATATCATTTTCAAGCAAACTCTGGCCACGCTTGCGTGCGCATTCCTCCTCCAGTGTATGGAGTCGTCCACGCCTGTCACACTGGTGTGTTTTACACCCCATCCTGGATAATGTACTTTTGAGCTGGAGAGAGAGCAGGAGCAGAGGGGGGAGAAAGATCATTTTGCCAGGGCTTGATGCGTCGTGCAGCTTGAGGCTGGCCAGATTCAATAAAGAAACAATCAAGCAGGGTAACACGGCATAATGGCTTTTTAAAAAAGATAAATGTTTGGTAAATGACTCGGTGATGTCCAGGAGGGAAGAGGGAGAATAGCTTTGTGTATTAGGAGAGGAGAGGCACCTCCTGACCCAGCTGGTTCTTCCTGATTACCACCCAAATTGCAGCAGAGTTCCCTTTGTCTTGAAGCACGGAAAGAACATTCTTCTCTTCTGATCCATTCCTTTGTGTGTGTGTGTGTGTGTGTGTGTGTGTGTGTGTGTGTGTGTGTGTGTGTGTGTGTGTGTGTGTGTGTGTGTGAGATCCGTAAAAAGGGGGAGACAGATAGTGAGAAAATGAGAAAGATAGTGTTGAGTGCATGTGATTCTATAAGCACATGTTTGTGTGTGCAGGTGTGTGTTCGTGTTTATAAACATGCACATTTTTATTGTGTGTGTGTGTGTGTGTGTAGCAGTTTCCCTGGTCTTGTGGAGTTTATTGTAGCTTACACTGAGCTGAATTTATCTCCCTTATCTGTTCAGCACCATCACAGCATCCGTCAGTGAAGCGTAATGGTGGGCGTTCGGGGCCAGACAGACCCCTGCCGCGAGGACAACTGTGGAGGGTGGTGCTTCCCTCCTCCTCCTCCTCTCATCACTGCTCCGTCATCCAGGCACTGTACACTTCAGTGACAGACAACTGCACTACTGCAGAGAGACGGAGAGAGAGACGGAGAGAGAGACGGAGAGAGAGAGAAAGCAGATATAAAAACAGCATGAGAACTGTATCACCATCTTTAACATCACTGAGTCTTTTTACAGTGAGCTGATGAACAGTTTGATCACAGACAGGGCGCGTGCGTGTGTGTGTGCGTGTGTGTGTGCGTGTGTGTGTGTGCGTGTGTGTGTGCGTGTGTGTGTGCGTGTGTGCGTGCGTGTGTGCGTGCGTGTGTGCGTGCGTGTG
>JAOXYF010000009.1:20579540-20595740 GCA_028565775.1 Sternarchorhynchus goeldii
CCCACATCACGTGTCCTCACATCACAGGTCCTCCCCACATCACGTGTCCTCACATCACAGGTCCTCCCCACATCACGTGTCCTCACATCACAGGTCCTCCCCACATCACGGGTCCTCCCCACATCACCCATGTGAGGCACTTGCTGCCTGGGCTGTTATCGAGTCCTGCTGTGTTTATGATAAAAAACCAGACTCTGGATGAGCTGTCCTGCTGAGCAAGGACGAGGCTGGCAGTAGAGTCCGGTGTCTGTGTACTCAGCTTGGCTGTGTGTGTGTGTGTGTGTGTGTGTGTGTGTGTGTGTGTGTTTTGGGGCGGGCGTATTCTGCTTGGTCATGGCCTTGGGAAATGTCTGTCATTCTGCACTGCTATCAGAAAGTGCCCCGATGCTGAGAGAAGGACACAGAGGCCAAAGATGCTGCAGGGAAATCAGTGAGAAGTAAAACGTTCAATGTCAAGAATCCCAGTGAGGCGCTTCATGAGAGAAAGCGTACGCAAACTTTCCCTTTCATTAGCTCCGCCCAGCCCAGTTCCTCCCGCACACGTCAGAGTTGCATCATGGGACAGACTATTAACCGGCTCCAGCTCACAAGGGGCTTCACTTGTGTTTATTGGATCTCGGTGTAAATTTGTGTCTGTTAGTCTTGCACGCGCACACACACACACACACACACACACACACTTTCTCTATTACTCATTACTCCTTTATTATGCCATTAAGGGAATTGGGATTGGTTTTCAAAATGAGGAGGAGGAAGATGAGGAGGAAGACGAAGCAGAAGCCCTTTAGTAAAATAATCAAACGCCAAAACCACTAAAGCCAGTGAGATTGTCCCATTCCTCCATCTTCAGGTGTGTGTGTGTGTGTGTGAGTGTGAGTGTGAGTGTGTGTGTGTGTGTGTGTGTGTGTGTGTGTGTGTGAGAGAGAGAGAGAGTGTGTGTAATGGAGGAGAGGGAAGGTTTGAGGAGAGGACCGTGTAGTTGAGAAAAAAAAAAAAGACAAAAACAAAAAAAAATTAACAAAACCCTCTTTCTCTCTCTCTCTCTCTCTCTCTCTCTCTCCCTCTCTCTCTCTCTCTCCCTCCCTTTCTCTCTCTCTCTCTCTCTCTCTCTCTCTCTCTCTCCCTTTCTCTCTCTCTCCCTCTTTCTATTCTCATAGAGAATGTTTTCCCTTCATAACCCCAGTGAATATATTGCTCAGAATGAAATTTTACACTTGAACTCAGGCTTTGGAACCTCAGCCACATTATTGCACAAGAAAGCTGAGTGGATGACATTCATATTACCTGCAACCTCAGCCCTGCTTAGAGAATTTAGATTAACTCTACACACTAATCTAGAATTTAGATTAACTCTACACACTAAACTCCCGTCAGTCCTAAGCGAAGATGACATGAGTGTTTTGTCCCCGAGTTGACATTTACTGCAGAAACATTAACAGGTCGGATCGCATTCTCTCTTAATGCTGCATCTGAACAGCTGAGTGTGTGGTGTGTGTTGGTCCTCCACCAGTAGGGGGAGTCTCTTCTCAGTATCTGATCAGAATGGCAGGTATTGATCCTTCAGGTATCTCAGTACTTTTTGTAAATGGTTGATGTTTTATCTCCCCACCTGTGAATCTGCCCCCCTCATCCATCCATCCATCCATCCATCCTCTCTCTCTCTCCCTCACTGCCTCTCCTTTCTCACTCTTGCTTTGCTTCTCCCTTACTACATGTCTATTTCTCTCTCTTTCTCTCCCTCTCTCTCCTCCGTGGGTGTGGTTTGCTTTTGCCTTGATTCAAAAAGAAATACCTACTGTGTCCTTGAAGTGTAAAACTGAGATTATTTTCAGGAGAAAAATCCATAAAAGTTCTCACTCTCTCTGTGTGTCTATCTGTCGGTGTCATCCGTCTCTCTGTCTTCGAAGGCTCACCTACATATACAAACCACACACACACACACACACACCCTTTAGCTTTCTTATGAAAGGATATGACATCCTTTGACCTTTCCCTGATGAAACATGCTCATAAAGACTTTGTAGTACAAATTACACGTTATATGTTTGGCATATTTAGTGAAGTTCTTGAACGTTCATATTCTGAATGACGTAGAGGAATGAGATATAATTTCTGTAAAACCAGAGCACTGATTTGATCAATAAAAGAACATTTATTTAAAATATAAATAAAAGTGAAGGAGACGGTGCTTGAGTCTGGTTTTGTTCTGAACATGAGTGCATCCATGCATGTGTCTGGAGAGGGACCATGACCTCTTAACACACATCTACTCCACCTGAGGCTTCTTACACTTGACTGTAAGAAGAATGAGACCCTTGCTATTTGCCAGCATCGTAAACTATAGCAGAGTCATGTAGAGGTGTGGAGTATTTCAGAGTCATGTAGAGGTGTGGAGTATTTGAGTCATGTAGAGGTGTGGAGTATTTCAGAGTCATGTAGAGGTGTGGAGTATTTCAGAGTCATGTAGTGGTGTGGAGTATTTCAGAGTCATGTAGAGGTGTGGAGTATTTGAGTCATGTAGAGGTGTGGAGTATTTGAGTCATGTAGAGGTGTGGAGTATTTCAGAGTCATGTAGTGGTGTGGAGTATTTCAGCTGTATGCATCTCCATGTATGGTTGACCAACAGATACATTAGTGATGACATCAGATTTAGGCTTAAGCCGTTTAAAACAGCACTGACCATCAGACTAGAATCACAGTGGAAAACAGCACAGAGGTGATTTTATTTTTAAGTTTTCATAAAGATATCATTTGAAAATCCTTCAATAATAATAATAATAAGAAGAAGAATAATTGTTATAATTATTTTTTTTAGAAAATGTACTAACAGTAATCACTGCACTTTTAATGGCAGGCTATTTGCAGACACTTTAAAATATGTTTTTTGTTGGGTTGCCATAAAAAAAAAGAAAAAACATTTTACTAGCCAGATTTATTTGAGGAAAACACTATCAAATATGTGAATATTTGTGAAAATAACGAAATAACATGTTGAGCCATGTTTTTTTATAACAATAACAATCAAGTCTTTCTGTTAGCGTAAGTTAAAGCTGGTCTCCACAGGCATTTCTCAGAGATGCTCAGCAGATTTTTACCAACTGTGGATAATCATTATTTAGGTGAAAAGCATCATTTTGGACTCAGAAAGACCAGCTTAATAATAAGGCTGCAGGATGCAGTATATACTCATAATATCATAATATACTCATAATATCCATAAGTAGCTTTCTGACATTAATAATATCTAATAATATCCATAAGTCGCTTTCTTACATTAATAATATCTAATAATATCCATAAGTAGCTTTCTTACATTAATAATATCTAATAATATCCATAAGTAGCTTTCTTACATTAATAATGTGTGCAGAGAGAATAGTTATTTGCACTATAACAGTGATGAAGGTGGTTCTTTCTCTCATGCTGCCATCCCGCACTGGGAGTGGAGGAACATCTACATCACAGTGTTTCTAATGGACATCAGCGTAGCTCTGCTCACGAGTACCTCTGCCCTTCAGTACTGCTCTGATCACTCAGCTGAGGGAACTATACCTGGACATTTCCATCTGTAACTAGATCCTTGAGAATCTGTCAATCACCCTGATCCTCGACTCAGGAGTGCCTCAGGGTTCCTACTGTAGCCCAGAACTTGATTCTGTTTTTATCCAACACCTAAAATCAAAAAGAACAACTACTTTTTGCTGACGGCGCCGCTGTGGTTGGTCTCTTTAGTGAAGGTGATGGAGTTGAAAACAGTGGCTTTAGTAGTGGAGCTGACCAGGTGAAATCTTAACAACAACCTTGCACTGAATGTCATCGAGATGGGGCAGATCGTGTCTGACTTCAGGAGGCGTAGGGCAGAAGCTCTGCGGCAGCCAGTTCTGAGGAGGTTTTGCCTTAAACTGTTAACAGTGTCCCTTGTGCTTCAGATCTCGGATAAAAGTCTTGTGTCGTGTGAAGAAACTGGGTTGGAATTGTATCGCAGGACAGTAGAGGGAGTCCTCTGAGATGGATGGCAGTTGGGTGTGGTGGGACTCTGTCCTAAGGCTGGACGCCCACACAGGAGCGCCGTCTGTAAGAACTGCACTCCCTCCATTGCCCCGTCCCAGACGCCTTTATGTCTGGCTGTTACAAAAAGACCAAAGACATGATAACAGACCCAAAATGCAGTGACTGCAGTTGATTTTCACCCAGAGGCTCACGAACATGCTAACGCAGGACTATAGCATGCACACCCACATGCTCACGTTTAAGAACAGCTTTCCTCTTGAAGTACCAGTGTGTTTAAGAACAGATTTCCTATTGAAGCAAGTGGCTCCACATCACAGTTCTGCATCTCCCCTCACTGCTCACACAGTCCCGACTCTTCACACAGTCCCGACTCTTCACACAGCCCGACTCTTCACACAGACTGTCTAGTGTTTGCACTGACTAGATGTTGTACTGTTTAGTTCCGTGTCCACATTTCCAGTAGTATTAGGATAAACTGTATAAGTAAGAGTCCTTATGCCATCGTTACATATATCCTGTAAAATCATCCTGAATCTTGAATGTTTCAGGTTGCTTTCTAAACATTTAGATAAATAAAATAAAAATTCATAATTACTCTCACGCTGAGGACAGTGATGTTCACCTGAGTACTTCTGTCAGGGACTGGGACATTTAGTCAAGTGTAAATAAATGTACAAGTCTAAGAAAATAAAGATATTCACAACAAATTACATTTGTTTACAGTTTCTTGTTAGTGACACCATTGCTTGAGTTAATGTTTAATTTGCATGAAAAGCAGGTAAAAGAGGGATGTTCTTTATCTAACACGCTTATCTTTGCACTGAATATTAATTTAGTATATAGTAGTTCTAGAGGGATAGATAAATAGGTAGATTTTTTAATCTGAAATTACAGATTGAATATTGAATCATTAAGATGGTTAACATTCTAAATCTGCTGTTCTGATCTCTGAACTGTAGTGATTCAGAGCTGATGATTCAATTAGACTGATGAATCATCACACGGCAGCCTGGAAGTAGCCGGAGAAGCTCCAGGCACCTCGTCATCCTCCGGGCCTGTAAATGCAAAGCACAGAAGAGTAAAAGCACTCACTGCCTGTCCCCTCTTCACTGCTCATCTCAGGTTATGAAGGAGTTGTTTCCAGCTTCTCCCTAGTAGTTTCTAGCACTCGTTCTCAGTTTGCAAGCTCAGCTTTGGCGACGCGGTGCTGGATGAGGCGTCGGCGAGACTGTGAAAGCCTTGATGTAATGTCTCAGCGGTGTAGCTTATTAAAAATGACCTGGCGTATGCTGTCCTGCCGCAGGAAACGAGAGGGAGCGAGGGCTGGGCGTGGAACGGCCCCCTTGTGACCGCCGGCGGGGGAGGCTGCTTGGCGGCGTCAAGGCTGGTGGCTGCCGTGCTCCGTGAGGCCTCCACCCTCCCTGGCTCTGCTCTCCACCCTCCCTGGCTCTGCTCTCCTGGGCCAGATACGCGTCCTGCAGGCGGCTGGAGAAGACTCTCCACCAGACAGCAGATCTTAAAGCGCTAACAGGGTCCTCCCTTAATAGACCACTTGAAGGGGATGGAGAATTTGGAGGGGGTGGGTACTTCAAATCTATAATGTATAAACAGACATCATACCACCATTATTGGTAATGGCTTTTCTGACGGAAGTATATGCAGGTATAAGTGTGTGTGTGTGTGTGTGTGTGTGTGTGTGAGTGAGAGAGAGGCTGAAAGGACAACAGAGAAAGGGAATGAACAAAATTTACATGGACTGTTCTTTTCTATAGTTTTCACTGTGGGTTTTTGTGCTTCAGCGTTGCATACAGGAGACTTTCTCAGAACAAAGCTACAGCCATTTATAACTACAATTAAACAGCCCTCGTGCTGTACTGCACCTGACTGTAATTATGAATACAACATCATTATTTTTACATTGACTATTGTGACTAATAATTAATAATATATTATGCTCTAGGTTTAACTCACCCATCATTCCACTTGTGTCTTGATGTCCACACTTAGCTTAACCTTAATATTACTCAAGTGTTGGTATCACGTCTTTAACAGAAGCTCATGAAGCTGCGATTTTCAGTCAGAATCATGAACATGGCAAACATGGCTCTGAATGCAACAACTGTCTTTTGTTTTGCTCTATTTGAGTAAAATGTGATTCATTCCATTCAATTGTCACCTTTGGAAAATTAAATGGAGTAAGTGAAATTCTTTGTGTGTAGCGTGTGTGTGTGTGTGTGTGTGTGTGTGTGTGTGTGTGTGTGGTGAGAATGGACTGGATGTTTGACGTAGCCATTTGTTTAGTGTAAAAACAGTGGAGCAGTATGTAAGATGTGTCTCTCCTGTAAGGAACGCAGGGCTGCTCCACAATACCAGGTTCCCTCTGTTAGAGCGCTAAACGGCACTGGGAATTCTTTCATTGAAAATTCACGCCAAATGAATTGGCTGAAGACCACACGGTGCTCGAGCTGTGTGGAATTAGACTGATTGAACACTTCACTAAGTGAGATGACTACTTTAAAGATCAATTTACACATCACACTGCATATTGATCAAGCTATTTGCAGGCCCCAGGTTTCTTGGGGAGAGCATTTCAATTAACTGTACATGAAAACAGAGCAGTGGCCAACAGACCTGAAGCTTGTAGGAGGAACAAGATAGTGGTTATTGTTGCTTTGTTAAAGTGATATTGAACTTTCTACTTTGTATCTTATCGAGGAATGTTATTATTTAAAAATAATTACACATGTATATACACTATTTAAAATTGAAATGTACGTGTTAAAATGCAAGTTTTAAACTATTGGATTCAGTTTATTTAATTGAACATTTGACTTAAACACACGCGCACACACACACACACACACAGTGGTCAGAATGTAACCCAGAAAGGAGATGTTTCTTTTGTGAGTTTATTGTTTCAGGCGATGGACCTCTGACCACCTTGGCAGAGGAATCAACCAAACATCAGTTTCAGGATTCTTCTGTAGTTCTTCTCTTTAACTCCCTGAAACATTTCAGCTGTTACCACGTCTGAAGGAGGTGCAGTGAAGGACATGCTAAGATCATTCGATGTAGAACCTGTAGATATAGGATGACGCTCAAGCAGTGTTGAGGGGTCTATTTTTCTATCATAACCCTGAGGAATTTTGACGTTTTGTAGGTGTAGCACTTCTGCACTTGGCATGAGAACACGTGTACGAGAACAGTTGTCTCCATGACAGCAGGAGACAGTAGTTGAGTGATTAGAGAGAGAGAGAGGAGAACATGCACAAGGTACTTATCCAACTAAAAAGCGGAAGAAGCCTCATCTTTGTGCATGTCTCCGGGTACTGATCCCCAATCAGACATGTTCTGTTAAAGAGGTACTTGGGTCAAGCAGCTGGTATTTATTATGGTCGTAAGGGGTAAGACATGGAATCGACTGACAAGAGATGCTTATGTATAATTACATCTGCCTTAGCTCACGGCCAGATGGCTCAGGCGAAGGAAGACAGCGATGTTTTAGCACAAAGGACTGCGGCCTCGGGACGTGGAGGACAGTTCCAGACATTTTTCATCATTTACTGGTGTTTGCTTTCCTTGGCTGAAAAGCTCGAAACCTGGGAGAGGGCGACGTCCTTGGAGCACCAGATGTGCGCAGAGGCCAAACTCGGCTCAGGCTGAGGTTTGAGTTACACCATAATGGCCTCTAAATCAGTGCTTCTTAAGCCCGGTCTGGGGAGTTCTCTAAACACTGCGCTGTGTAGTGTTTTCCTTGCTCGGAGACATCCAGTTCAATTCATGAAAAAGGGCTTGATAATGAGATAATGAGCTCAGATAGGGGAGATGCAGCCTGGGAAACACCTAACCGTGCAGTTCAGGCAGCATCGATCTGCTTGCGACTGGGGCGATGTCCTACAGGGAAGGGAGACACTTGGGCTTTCCACATCTGAAGTAAAACACGGCTGTGCAGCTGTCCTCTCGAGGAGCAGCCATGCTCCGCAATCTGCAGAGTTGCACAAGGAAGTCCACTAACTGCCATCACTGTCGTTCAGGAATCCAGGCTGCTTGGAGCGGCCCGTCCCTTTAAGGACGAGTGCTAGATAGTTCTCTGTGATGCGGAACACCTGTACTGACAAATCCTGCTTAAAATGCACACAGCTGAGGTTCAAAGAATGTTCGAAGCGTTGTTTGAGCTGTTTGCAGATCTACAGTGCTTCCTGTGCAAAGAGTTCAGCCTTTACTTGAAGGCTACAGACTCAAATGACTACAAACTCACATCAGTACAGACTCACATCAGTACAGACTTACATCAGTACAGACTCACATCTCTTCATATCTACATGTAAAGAGTAGAAACACAGGAATGTACATATTTAAATATTTCTGAGGTCTCTGTCTAGATGAAATGCCCGGGGTGGGTTGCAGTAAGCCCCTTCACCCCTAAACACCACGACACACACACACACACGCACACACACCCACAGACACACACTCCGAACATGCCACTACATGTCTACCGTCATCAGCTTTTGCTTGTGTCAGAATCACTGAAGCTTCAGAATCTCCAGAGAGATGCAAGATTGTAGTCTTGGCCCTCACTCTCTCATTCCCCCCACACTTTCCCTCTCTGTCTCGCTCTCTCTCCCTCTCTCTCTCTCTCTCTTTCTTTCTCTCTCTTTCTTACTCATTCAGTAATATGAAGTATGACATGCTGTCAGAGTGAAAGCATTGTTTTTTGTTGAGTTATGATCCGTGAGGGCCTTCTGGAGATTAGCTCGTAGTTGTTCAGCTAACCTGACAGAACAGATGGACTGGCCAGCCTCTCGCCCTTCCACTGAGCATCGAACCTCACAACCCGATGCTCACACACACATGCTCTCACCTCTCTCCTGCAGGACAGCTCTCCTCCCATTCAGGACCCTCCTGACGTCCTGCAGGAGAGCTCTCCTCCCATTCAGGACCCTCCTGACGTCCTGCAGGAGAGCTCTCCTCCCGTTCAAGATCCTCCTGACGTCCTGATTTTTTGCATGCTTTTAAGCTGCAGCATTAATGACGGTGACCCCTGGATGACCTCTAGGGGCCACAAGACTGTATTCATTTTGAAGGGCTTTCGGGCCTTCAGAGTGTCGTGTTTCAAACAGACGGAGTGTCTGTCATTAAATCATGTATTCGTATAAAACATATCTTGACATGGTATTTAAGATTTATTGGATTAAAAAGCTCCATGGAGGGACGTGTGACATGGTGGTACATGGAGGGGAAGAAGTGGATTGGAAACGTGTTCTTTAAAATCTTTTAAGCAAGATTTTCTGTGAACACAAATTACTGTTACATTTGATAAATCTGGCAGCTGTTTTCTCTCAAATACTTATATTTGATAACTCATGGAAAATGATGAATGGTCTTACCCCTCACACAGTGGTCTGTTTTCAATTAGAACCTTCTAGAAGCTCCGGGAAGGGCTAATAGCTGAAAAATGAAATATTACTCCAAATTGTCCAGTGTAGTGTTTTGATAACCTTACTTGAATACAAGCACGGGATTCTTTTGTGGGTTTTGCTTCAAGCTCTCTGTTCAGCTCTCGTAACAAATCTTTGGGATTTAAGTGGTGGTGTGAAGTGCAAGTTGTGTGAAGGCGTCTTCAGGGGGGTGGTGTAGTGAGTCTTCAGGGGGGTGGTGTAGGAGGTGGTGTAGTGAGTCTTCAGGGGGGTGGTGTAGTGAGTCTCATTTCTCATCCGTTTCTCATCTGTTTCTCATTTCTATGTGTCGTCAAGGACAATAAAGACATGTACAGCTCAAAACCCAGAGGTGAACTTCGACTATTTTTGGCTAAACTTGTGACTTGTGCGTTTGACATTTTACAGGGTCTGAAACGTACAGATGTGAAGTCACTCGGACATTAGTTTGTGTATTCATGAATTTAAAGACATGAACAGCGTGTTTGAGGAGAGCGTTATTTGTATGAAGTCACAGCTTCCCTGTATCATTTTCTGAGGCGAAATGCCACTGAATATTCTCAGTGTCAGCAGATCACGTAAATTCCTGAGGTGGACTCCATCTTTTGGGTGCTGGTGTGTGAAGTGTGTCCTCCACTCTGCGAGTATTTCTCCTTCTCTTATCCTGTTCCCTTGCGAGACCACCGCTCACTTCCAATTATGAAGCTTCCATCCAGCATGTTTTTGATAACATTTCACTATATATATAAAACACAATCCAAAGAGTACGTATCGGATTCAGCACCTTAAATGAAATGTAATATATGTTCTTCTGCCTTTATGTTCTGGAATGTCCTGTTAAATAAGTTATTATATCAGTATGAGGGGAGAGTCCTTAATATTACATACTACTGTTATTACATACTACTGTTATTACGTACTACTGTTATTACGTGCTACTGTTATTACGTGCTACTGTTATTTGAATTACATTTACTGTAGCCATAACGATGACAGTAGATGCCAATAAAAAAAGGTTTTGTGGGAGTATATATTAATGAGAAGATACAGACTATGTGGTATGCAGCTCTGTGAGCACATTCAAGTGTTGTGTTTGAGAGAGGAACGTTTAGACAGCACTACTGCCTCTGGAAAGCAGCATATGAATGAGGGTTATTGTATTAGAGAGCAGAGAGAAGGAGCAGGTGCTTTAAAAGCACTTCACACCGTCACAGTTCACCTGCACCGTGACTGACACTGTTACCTGGAAAATGTTGTGTCAGTTAGATCAACCCTGTCAGAACGAAAGGCAACGCGGTTAAAATATCTTTGATCGGTTGTTTTTTTTTTTTGGTTGTTTTTCCCCCCGTTGTTCCTCATATCCTCCCCTGGCTAATACAGTTGAGAGTACTGTGACAACATTACAACCCCCCAGACAGTCATTAGTGTAGGGAGGAGAGTTTGGTGGTGGGGCAAATTACACAGCTCTGCTCGTTTCTATCTCTTACTTCCTGCACCAGGATTTTTTTTAGGGGGGGGGGGGTAACGGGGCCTAAATACCTGATTATCTTACATTTAGGAGGGGGGGGGAGCAGCTGGATTGTAATCAATCCTTTTAAAAATCACAGCGTGCGTGTGCTGCTCTTCTCTCCAGCAGGATAAATGTGACACAGGGCTCCGAGCCTCTCCTCTGATGAATCACTCCCGGCTTAATGATTACGGGAATTGTCATCGACTGATCATCAGTCTCCATTTATTTCAAATCAACGTCAGGAGTTTGTAGGGCCCGGCCGAGTGGAGTGTGTGTGTGTGTGTTCTTGTAGTTTTCTCTAGATTGCCTCTCCTCGTGTGTGGAGCTCTGCATTGAGGTCATGTATCATGTGTGTGTTTGTTCACGTGCCTGCGTTTGTGTGTGTGTGTAATTGCTGTAGTTCCTGTGGGAGTTCTGTTTGTGTGTGTGTGTGTGTGTGTGTGTGTAATTCCTGTAGTTCCTGTGGGAGTTCTGTTTGTGTGTGTGTGTGTGTGTGTGTGTAATTCCTGTAGTTCCTGTGGGAGTTCTGTTTGTGTGGTCCTGTTGTATCGCTTCGTCTCGACCCCTCCAGCACACACAAGCTCTTCCTCTCCCCCTCCACTAGGGTTATTTCTGTTAGTACAACCCACCACGTGCACATGCATCAGAACTCACATCCCCTCTATCTGTATGAATGTAGCAATAACACACATCTTCAAAGTACTATACTGCTGTCACACCTGTACACACACACACACACACACACACACACACCGTTTTTAGTTGGTGTACCTTTTAGCCTGTGTCCTCTCTTATGAGGGCAGTAGCTAATATCCACTGCAGAGTCCACAGCTCTGACATTAGGCAGGGTCCCAGGTGTGTGTGCTGAGGGAACGGCCCAGATTAAAGAGCGTGAGGAGGTGAATTCCCTAACCCTCCTACTGCACTCCTGACCCTTTCACTCAAGGCTGCATCACACACACACACACACACACACACACATCTGATCCGTCCGTCAAAAACTCCTCTCCACTTCATTAAGTGAGCCACAGCAGACCTTGCTGATCAAACACGCCCAAATCTGAGAGTATATTTGAGCACTAAAAATCACAGAATGGGCAGGGATTCAGGGGAAAAAAAAAAAGTTTTGTAAGCCCGTCTTCAGAACGCACATGTCTGCTGACAAATTTCACGGGGGCAAAGAGCGCAGGGCAGAGAGTGGATTCAGCAGTTATTTTATTAGGTCCACCTCCCACACAGTCCTCCCTAATCGGCAGGCTTCCTTTCACGGGCGGCGGGTTTATGAGCCGCTCGGCGCCCCGTGTCCTGGCGCCGCTGCCGGGCTCAGGAGTCCCGCTGACTGACAGAACCAGAGTCTTTAAACTAGTGTCACTCACATCAGCCTTTATTCCTCTCTTTCATGCCAGACCTGCTTTTGACCCAAGAGTGGGTGTTGGCTGGAGATTGTTTTTAGTATTTTGAATTTATATATGGATTTGTAAATGATGCTGATGAAATCAGAAGTGTAACTCAAGTGTGAAGTGAACTCACTACTCAACCTCCACCCTCAACACAAATATGCATGTTATAGATTAGAATATACAATTTTACAGCAGAATGCATGAAGCTGTAGTAGCCTGTTATGTAAAATAATACAAGTTTAACAGTAGGATTACTATCTAAAACATGTTAGCAGTTTAGCAACCATCCAGTTACACTCATGGTCATTTAATAATGAGAATTCATTTTGATATTAACTTAATAATAATAACAAAAATAAAACAACAACAACAATAATAATAATAATAATAATAATGCAAATTAAATTAATCTTAAGCTTCAGTTAATCAATTAATCTATTGAACATTACAGTAATTGTTAATCGACCTACAATATATCATGTAATATTGTAATATCAAAATCACAGTGGTGATTATCAACATTCATCTGTGTTCATATTTAAAATGTACAATCATTTATGGTCAGAACTCTGAACACGCATTGCTAATTTAGCCATAAACTTAAAAGTACCTCCACTTGACATTAAACTGATCTTTATGACATTTTCCTCTGAGAGTGTGATTTATTTAGGGATGTTGGCTGTGTGGAGAACATCTATATAGAGATGTTCTCTGCTGCACGCAGCGAAATAAATTATTAAGAGAAACACGGTCTGTTCGCTACACAGACAGGCTCTCTTGATCTCTCTCACCCAGAAAATGTCTCATTTGCTGTGATGCTAAAGTGCAGAAAAGTCATTTTTCGTTTGGTCACATTATTTATCAATGTAGAGGTTGTGCTACAGCTTCAGGGACTGACCCGGAATGTATGGTTGTGGTCATGAAATAGAAAAGGTCTGGCGAGAGCTGTTCAGTGTGTCCTGTACAGTGCCACACTTCACATTTGATTTCAGATTAGTGAGGAGACACACATTTATTAATATAGCACATTTCATACACAGTGCAATTCAAGGTGCTTTGCAAATAAAATAAAATAAAAAATTAAAACAGAATATTAAAAATAAAAATATACAATAGAATAAAAATAATGTTATATTAAAATATAATTTAAAAGGGCAGTGCTAAGTGTAATATAGTATTTGAGCTCAGTTCTAGACACTATTAAAAATGTTTTTAACCTTGATTTAAAAATAGCAAATTTTTTTGAAGAATGTTATTTTGAAAATTATTTCAATTCAATTACATGAACGACTGTCAGAACGCTGTTTCAGCATTCACCAAGAAAACGTGAGATGGTCAAAACTACAATACAGAAAAAAAGCTTCTGAAATATTCATATTTGAATTGTTGATTTAGTGATGAGAGGAGATGAGCTTTGGGGTGGTGTGGCTATGCGAGGGAGTTGGTTCTGGTTTTATATCGCAGCTCCTGGAGAACAATGATAGTTTGGTGCTGCTAGCTGATGTTAATGAAGGGAAGGTGTTTAAAAGACCAGGTGGTGCTGGATTACACTCAGTGCTGTGGTGAAATTCCATTTGTTGTAATTTTTCTTCTAAGGATATTTATCAAATCAACTCAGAATATCATCTTGTTTTTTCTCCTTGAAAAATGTCCTGCCTTCATTTGTAACTAATAATATTTTTTACCATTTTTTTATTCACAAATATACATGTAATATTTTTAATGTTTATTTTTTGGCATCTTTGTTTTCAGAGATAATTGTTCATGTTTCTGTACTTGATCCTTTAGAAACAGACTTTGCTGTTTCAATTCCACGTTTTGGCGTCCAGATGTGTGGTGCGAAATCAGCACGATCAGGCTTTTTAAAGCTCTTAGTAGCAAAGTGTGTCTTTCTTTCTGTCTCTCTTTCTCTGTCTCTCTTTCTTTGTCTCTCTCTTACTCTGTCCAGCTCACTGGGGTATTGGTGGTGTTTCTCATTCCCATACTGCCTGTCTTTTGGCATCTGGAAGCCTTAGCAACGGTTCCCACCGGTGTGGTAAGCCCCACCCCTCCTGGCGTTAAGGTACCGGAGACGACTGGAGCGCAGGTTAATGTTGTATTTGACGCCGGCAAATTATCCTGATGAAAACGGACCAATTGACCCCATTAATTTCCTCCTTTGCGATTATCCTCGGGCCCAGAGGAAAGCGGCAAAATAATAAATCAGAATTAAGAGCGAGTCGGGCAGAGTGTGTGTGTGTGTGCGCTCGGCGGGCGTCGGAGGCCTGTGACGGAGCCCTGGGATCGGGGAGAGCCGGCGGCGGGCGAGGCGGGGGAGGTCACCGGGGACTACGCATGCACACCCGTGTGGAGGGATTTACACGTTTCACGTGACGGAGGAACCGTTAGAACGATTGCAGATGCAGCTCAGGGTACAGCAGCTTGGCCAGTGTACAGTATTTAAAACCAGGAAGTTCGGTCAGAACACACAGAGGGTCTTGTTCAATCGCAGATGCAGAAAATGGCCGTTGCTGGTTAACATATGATATTGTTAATATGTTTAAATGCGTTGATTTAAATTTTGTAATGTAATTTCACCTTCAGTAGATTAAATAATGAATGGTTATTTCTTTTATTCTGGTGCAGATGTGGTTGTGCAAGTATATTAAATAATTTGACGGTGATATAAAATGTTTCAGTAGTAACACTGTTGTTCCCTGTGGAATGTCCTGTTTAAATGTTCCACTACTGGTGTGTGAAGTTTTCTTCTGCTTTAAAATTTGCTTTAGGAGATGATCAGTTTTAATTTTGGGCTACGTTTGATGGTAATGTCTCAGCAGCTCATGGTCACAGTATTTTATTTCCCACAGTATTTGTATTTAATTAATTACACATTATTTCACACACTGACGGGGCTTTAACAAAGACATTTTATGAAAATGTATGATACCATCTGCCAGGGATGTTTTATTAATAAAATCACGCTAAAATAGTATAAGAACAAGTATTTGTCATTTCTAATTTTACTCAATCCAACATGATAAAAGAAGCTGATATTAGTAAACATGGTTTAGTTTGAACTTAAGAACTTTGTTTCTCAGGATAACGGGAGCATTAAGAACATGACACTTTCTTTTAAATTATTTAGCAATATTGCCATCGTACACCCTCCAAAGAAATTGTACAAATGAAAATTACCACCACTAATCGCTTCTAATGCCCTTGATCAACACTTCAGTTTCCCCAACCCCTTCCGTGGCTCAGGCGGCCCAGTGTTTCCAAGGCCGAGATAGTGGCGTCTCTTTCTTTCGAGTTGGGGGGGGTGTCTGAGTAGAGAGTAACCCACCTCAATCTAGAAGTGCATTCATAATTCAGGAGAGGAGAGATCTGTTCAGCAGGTCAAAAACTCTGCTGCATAATTGAGGAGCAGAGAAAGCAGGAGAGCCTCCGTGGTAGCAGTCTGTGGCTGTAAAGGGCCCTGTGTGTGTGTGTGTGTGTGTGTGTGTCCTCTCTAATCTCAACATGAAGCATGACATCAGCAAAGCGATTGTGGAGCAGTTTGCATGAGGTGCAAGAGCAGGGGCAGCCGATGAAGCGGTGGGTGTTTAGGACGGAGGACGCAGAGATGGAGTTGTGTAGGAGCTCCACCCGGCAGTGCTGTACCACCCATTCAGGGCTCAGTCAACTGTTAAGCACCTTTAAGTTCTTGTAAGCCTCTGAAAATGAACATTCTGGAGAAAGTGGTTTACCCAGTCTCTATTGCTGTCCATGTGTTTGAGTGCATATGAGTGTGTGTGTGTGTGTGTGTGTGTGTGTGTGTGTGTGTGTGTGTGTGAGAGAGAGAGAGAGAGAGAGAGAGAGA
>JAOXYF010000009.1:20597779-20611968 GCA_028565775.1 Sternarchorhynchus goeldii
CTCTTTCTCTTACTCTCTTTCCCTCTCCTCCCCTCTTCATCAGAGGCATCACTTGCTCTCTCGGTCAGAGGTTTTCACCTCAGTGCTGAGTCTGAGTGTCTCCACTGCTGTGTGCTGCCTCGCCCCTCTCTGCCTCCAACATGACCTCCCTGCTTTCCTCACTCCAGTCTTCAGCTTATTTCTCTAATGCTTTAAGACACTTTCTTAGCACATTCATCAGCTCCTCTTCTAAACATGTATATATATTACATTTAGACATAATATATATAAATGTAATATACAAAAATATATATATATATATATTTTCTCTCTGTATAATATATATAAATATATATTTGTAAAAGTAGACCTGTTAGACCTGATAAAAAATGTGTTGGTTTAGTTTGTGTTTCTTTGATGAAATAATCATAAAACTACATGCAAGAGAATAATACATTATAACAAAATATACAGACAAAACGTTGTGGTGTGATTATTACTGGACTGGGTGTATTAGAAGTACTGTTTAATGCACATTCCTGAAGTTGAAATAATAACCTCACTGTTCTAATGTCTCATTAAACCATAACGTCTAAAATACTGTTCAGTTCACTTGTACTCACATGGTAGATAAAACTTCCAAGTCCCAAATGGAAGGAAGGGATAAAAATCAAATAAAGAAATCTCTATGCAGCATGTTTATTTCATGAGGGAGAGGTGCTGGCTCCTGTCACTGGGCTCTCTAGCAGTGATACTAATGCACTAATTAGGTTGTTAGAATGGAGACGTGAATATTGTTATTGTGAGGAAGATTCCCAGTGTAAGATTCCCAGTGTAAGATTCCCAGTGTAAGATTCCCAGCACCTGTTTTAAAGAGTTCCACTCAGCACCTTCGACTGGCCTGCTGAAGGCTGGATGGCACTTCAGCACTAAGAACAGGATGTAAGGGAAGAACGAAACATGACTTATGTGGGTGAAGCTGAATTTGCCGTTTTGTAGTTACTGCCCTGCTTCTCTTAAGTTTTCAGACTCTGTTTTCAGACTTTGGGTAAAGGCACTGAAGAACTGTAGTGATTTCTTCCAGATGCCTGACTGAGCAGAAAACATGCGACACACATGAATATGCCTGAGTAGTGGAGAGGCATTAAACCCCAACACTAACCCTACATTATTGACGCGTCTTTTGATCAAATGAGCAATACAGAGCAGTAGAGAAGTATTTGACTCAACACAGAAGTATTAAACACCTTAAAGACATGTCTTTGATCTACAGCTGGTTCTTTTGTTTTATTTAATAGATGTTATTTGAGCTGTGGATGTGGTTTGTACTTTGTTTATCTTTAGTTGTTTATTTGTATTACAGAGGGGTTTTATGTTTGCCCAATGTTTTTAAAATATTACAAAGGTTGAAAGGTTTGTTGCTGAATGAAATTGAAAATACTGTAAGACACTGTATATACAAGTATAAAATTAATATAACAAATCAGAAAATGGTGCACAACTGTTCTTTGAACATCCATTGAAATGTGCATTTTGTAGCATTTTATTTTTGGACTACTGAATGAACCTTTGGATTACTGAATGAACATTTTCAGTAAAGTGGTCCGGCCCTTTGATTTGTGTTTTCCTGCCTGATGATCGTTCCCAGTCTCGTAGCAGTGAACCGTCACCATGGTTCCCACGCTTTCCCACGCGTCGGTCGGCGTCTCGTCGCCATGTGACTCGCGCCTGACAACCGCGGCTAAAGTAAGTCAGGATGGCGCCTGGCTGTACGTGGCGAGCCTGTTTTAGCGTGAACTGGGAGACAATAACTCCTGAAGGGCATTGACTGTCTGCAGCGGTAGACGCAGGGTTCAGGGTTGGGCCTCTGGCTCTTCCACCTGAGCCATGCAGGGGAGGGGAGGGGAGGCACAGAGATACGTAACGCTGAGGGTTTTAGTCACGGTGTCTTCCTCTATAGCCCAAACCCAGCTGCCCCCTACACTTTACACCCCTTAACATTCGATACAGATTAGAGCAGAAGCAAACGGGCCGATGGTGAAAGGGCTGTGTGGTTTATATCTGCTTCCGTCCCTCCTCTCACTCCACACGCACCTTCCATTTAAATATAACCAAATTCAGTCATTCACCTGATTTTCCGATTGGCCTTATTGAACCATTTACTCTGTAAATATCAAATCCTCCGTGTTTTAGCTCTGGGTGGCTGATGAGAGCAGGTTTGCTTATAAGTTTACAGTTTTCAGTTATTGTCACAGGCCCAGCAAGCGTGTTATGTGCATTTAGCCTTAATAGCCTGGGGGTGGCAGGTTGAAATACCCTGAGAACAGGCAGCGCAGGACGGAGTGGAATTCTGTCAAAAGCAGGTGGTGTATTTTATTCGTGCAGCACGTTGCCACCGTGGGGGGGGGGTTTGTAAATGTTAGTAATGACACTGATTAAAGTGTAAACACCACCAGCATTACTAACAATATATTTTAACATTTTATTTGCTGTTCTGTTAAGTTCTGTGTAATTATATTATATTACATTATATGTTGTGTATGTTGTGTAACTATATATTTCTGTCATTTTCCATTTATTCAAGTTCTAAATAGTTGTATAGATTTGTTAGTGGATTTGAACCATTTCTGGTTTAGATGTAATGAGGTCACAGATGAGAATTACTGCTCCAGGAGACCATCTTTAACACGCTTTAGATTGTAATGCTTTAACCGGCACTAACTCAGCTAGGACACAAAAATTATTATTTTGTGAGAAATAAATAAAAGAAAAAAAATGTGATAATCATTTTGAAATGTTGGTTTTATTTTTCATACTCATTATTTTATTATAGTTTATTCTATTAGACTTTTTTTAGAAGATGCTTAGAAGATGCTTAGCTTCTCTTTGAAAATGTTGAAGTGTTGCTACAGTGTATTTTACATTTTTAATCTTTTACTATAAAAAGACACAAAACCCTTACCTTTATTAATAAACCCTTACCTTTATTAATAAACCCTTACCTTTATTAATAAACCCTTACCTTTATTAATAAACCCTTATTAATAAAGCATTAGATACAGAATGAGTCTCTAGCCCTCATATGAATATTGTAATCAGAATATTACATCGAACAAAAAAAATCTATTCTTCTGCATGGTTTTGTGTTCCAACAGCATCTTAAAATGATTCCTGATCCAGGATCAGTTTTAGGGTGTCTCTCTATGTGGATAAGTTTCCAAGCTAATCCATAAAAGGCACTTTGTGAACATGATTTCTGAGTTTACGGTCTGGCATTGTGTTTTAAATTGGACTTTGTAGCTGGTTTGAAGTTTCACACATCTCACATGACTCACATGAGTGTAGGTGAATAGAGAGTCAATTGTAAAGAAATACATTTCACCCCTGAATTAAACATAATTTATCTACATTCTTAGAGATTACTGATCAAAAAATAAATAAAATAAATGAATTTTGACTCCTGAATCAGCATTTAAGATGTTTAATCTATGCTTCTAATCACTGCTAACAGCTGCAAGTAGACCTTCCCTGCAAAGTTTCTCTAACAAACTTTATTAAAAACAAAAAAAACAAACAGAAAACATAGGTCCCAGACCGTGTGTGTGTGTGTGTGTGTGTGTGTGTGTGTGTGTGTGTGTGTGTGTGTGAGACAATGGGCCCTGCTTTCATTAGGGGGGATAATAACCTGGCTGATGTGTGCTGGTATCCCACTGAGGAACAGCTCTGATTGATTCAGGAACATGTTTAAACAGATGATACCTGGGAGGGGGCGCAAATAAATTGTGGTGAGGCTCTTATTTGTGGAAGGAATCAATACCATTGAAAATGAGTCTGGATCCCCACGAGCCTGGAGTACCACTTTAATATAGGAGCACTGTGATCTAACACAGCCATCAGAGAGCAGAGGGGCCAGTCTGGGTGGGTCTTAAGATCTGACACAGCCATCCGAGAGCAGAGGGGCCAGTCTGGGTGGGTCTTAAGATCTGACACATTCATCGGAGAGCAGAGGGGCCAGTCTGGGTGGGTCTTAAGATCTGACACATCCATCGGAGAGCAGAGGGGCCAGTCTGGGTGGGTCTTAAGATCTGATTATTAAAGTTAGGATTACGTACCACAGGCATTTGTGGAGGGAGTAAGATGAGACTAATGCTTTACGTTGGGGTTAGGGTTAGGTTTAACCTTAGGGTTGGGGTTAGCGTTAGGGTTAGCGTTAGCCTTAGGGTTGGGGCTGGGGTTAGGGTTAGCGTTAGCCTTAGTGTTGGGGTTAGGGTTAGGGTTAAGGGTTGGCAGTGTGGAATACTGTAACAAATGCTCTCTTTCTTCTCCTGTGTTTTTATCTCTCTCCCCCTCATTCTTTCTAAGTCATTCTGTTGAATGAAAAGGTAACAGTCTGGATGTGGTTAAGAGGCTGATATTTGGTTGTATTTCAGATTGTGCATTAGTTTGTTTTTTGTTTTTCTCTCCAGATGCAGAAGTGAAGTGGAGAGCTGTCTTGTTTCTCAGCAGTCCAGCTAATCCCTCCACGTCGAGGAAGAGAGCATCCAAACCACACAGCTGCAGGTGAGGCTTCAGAAACAGAGGTTTGGCAGCTGGAGGGCTTATACAGCCCTGTGCAGCTCCTACAACTCTCACGAAACGCACATGTCGATTTCACGTTGACCGAGCGAGGATGTGGTTGATTCTCAACTCTCGTCTTCTGTCTGCTTTATTTTGCTCTGGGTCCCTTAAAGACTCTTGTTTTGTACTGATGCCACCATCTTACTTACAGTCCATGTGCTGCTGGATGCCACTCTTTCTTTAGTCTGTGTCCAGTTGGGCATCTCCCCCACACACACACACACACACACACACACACACACACATCAATCATTCATGGGGACTGGTCTTAACCCTGTTTGGTGTTGCCCTTTGTCATGTCCTGCCTGCAGCTGCTTTATAAATAAACATCTGTTCACGCCAGGCTTTGCCCGTAATACTGGTCTGATAGCTGAGGTGTGTGTGTGTGTGTGTGTAGGTGTGTTTGTATAATAGAGCCCATCTCATTTTATTGCCCTATTGCTTATGCAGAGTTAATGTGTTGCTCTTGAAGATTTTGTATTTATTTGAACACACTGAAGACTCCACAATACATTACACACGTATTGTACATACAGACTGTTTCCAGAGTGGAGCCATATTCACTACCCCATATTGGGATGGAAGGGGACAGAGCAGATGTGTGTGTGTCTGTGTGTGTGAGAGAGAGAGGGAGGAAGAGACGCATCTCACTCACATTCTAGATGGCTCACTGATCAAATTTGCATGATTTAAGCTGACACATTGCCAGCTTGTTAGCAAATCAGGCTCCCATAGGTCACGTGATTCATTAGGAATTCATTTCAGTGTGTTCAGTCATCATTGTTTATTTGTGGTCAATGCTAAGTCAACTCGAGAAGATTTCAAATTGAAATATATTGAAATTAATTGTTCAATCAATATGAAAATGTCAGTATTGTAGTGTTGGGTTTCCAGGTGGTGGTAAGTGTGAAAAAGAGAGATGTGATTGTGAGAAAGATGTACGAGAAACAGGTGAGAAGCTGAGAGGTCAGTGTGAGAAACAGACTGATAAGTGTGAGAAAGTGATGGATCATTTAAGAAACAGACTAATTAGTCCGAGAAACAGGTGAGTGTGAGAATAAGAGACAGGTAAGCATGAGACACAGCCATCAGGTAAGTGAGAAACAGACAGGTGTGTGAGAGACACGTATGAGAAGAGGCAGATGAGTGTGAGAAACAAACACTTGAGGGTAAAAAAGAGAGGCAGGTGGGGCATTGGGGGTGGATGGTGTTACTGTGGACAGAAGGAGAGGGTTAATGTGCAGATTAGCATCAGTCTGTTCCAACACTCCTAGTGAGTCTTCTTTAAGATCAGGGCCATTCTTTTTTATCTGTGTTTTTCTACATTGTATCACAAAAACCCCCCAGTGTGCAGCGTATGGGGAGACGGTCGTGCCAGATGATTAGATGAGGGGGTAGAGAATGTCAGACCCACATGTCAGCAAAGCAGACCAGATGTTGTTGAGCACAGGACACTCCAGGACAGGACACACCAGAACAGGACCAGGACAAACTGGAGCAAAGACCCAGAATCCCCAGCTGTGAGAACAGTATATGACGCATCACATCACATTTTAGGTCAGAAATATTGTAATTTCAGTTTTAAACCCAAATGATCCAATAACAGACAAGAGTATCTCTTCACTACATACAACTATCATTCAGTTCCTGCAATGAACTGAATTTTTATAATAAGTGACTGCAGTCTGTTATTTGAAACAAATGTTCTTGATCTGACGAACCTCCTGTGATCTTCAATCTGTGGGGATAGTAAAAATAGAAATGAGAAACAGACCTGCACCTGCACATCTGTGTGTGTGTGTGTGTGTGTGTGTGTGTGTGTGTGTGTGTGTGTGTGTGTGTGTGTGTGAACTCGTTCTAACCATCAATTTTGATGCTGTCTTTCTTTCTGTGTAAATTATTTTTGTTCCTCTTCAGACCAGTAAAGTTCTTTATTTCTTTTTGAGTTCTTTATTCTTTCTCACTGTGTCTGTATGTTAACATTCAGCCGCTGATGCTGAACTTTTGCTTTTATGAAACGTTTAAATGTTTATTTTTCTTGTATTATGATTTCTTGCATTAGTAGTTTAAATACAAGGACTTTCGAAATTTTTACTGGAAATATTGTAAAAACCAATGAACAGGCTCAGTGCACTTTCTTATTAATTAATAATTACTAATTTGATGAAAATGAGTGTGGCACACACGAGTGTGTGTGTGCGCACGTATGTGTGTGTGCGCGCATGTGCAAGCTTGTGCAGGATCATTTTTCACAGTCACATGTCCTCTCTCAGTCTCTCATTACATAGCGAGATGTTTCTATTAATCAAGCCCGTGTTTAAATATAGCTCCCATAACAATATAATCACTGCAATAAACCGAAATTAACGATGGAAAATTCAACTCTATTAGAAACACCAGTTTAATCAGTGATTTTTCAGTTTGTACATGAGAACGAGATGTGGTTGTAAGTGGCTTTAAAACTCCTCCAAACATGCGGCTTGGGCTGCTGAAGCTTCAGAGAGTGTGAAGCTCTGCACTGTGAAGCTTCAGAGAGTGAAGCTTCAGAGTGTGTGAAGCTCTGCACTGTGAAGCTTCAGAGAGTGTGAAGCTCTGCACTGTGAAGCTTCAGGGAGTGTGAAGCTCTGCACTGTGAAGCTTCAGGGAGTGTGAAGCACTGCACTGTGAAGCTTCAGGGAGTGTGAAGCTCTGCACTGTGCTGAAGCAGGTCATGCAGAGGCGCCTACTCCTGTGCAATTAAGAGCAATTAGACCTACACCTTTCTTATGTCTGTCTACCTGATTACAAAGGAATAACTGTTTCTATGCTCTCCCCCTTTTCTTTATGGAGGTTTTGCCAGTTCTGAGAGACGCCCCCAGGAATGGCGCTTTACCAAACGGGTCACGATGCCTGCATGTGCCCTAGCGTGTGTGCGCGTGTGCGTGTGGGTGCATGCGTGTGCGCGTGTGTGTGTGTGTGTTTGCATTCATTCCCCATCTTGGAGAATGATTTTTCCTTTAAGCTTGGATCCTGTACCACATAAAAATTACACTCTACTACATACACTCTACACTGTACTACACACACTACTACATACACTCTACACTGTACTACACACACTACTACATACACTCTACACTGTACTACACACACTACTACATACACTCTACACTGTACTACATACACACTACTACATACACTCTACACTGTACTACACACACTATTACATACACTCTACACTGTACTACACACACTACTACATGCACTCTACACTACTACATACACTCTACTACATACACTCTACACTCCTGGTTCTCCTGAGCTGCACTGACTGTGTGTTCATTGTTCTCTGGGTTCCAGTGTTTCTCCAGGTGTTACATCTGTACACCGTGGAGGTTTTCTTCAGCAGGGACGTTTTTGTTTGTTTTATTTTAATCAGATAATCCATTAAAACGTATTCACTGATCGATAATGTATAATGTTGTAATATATTAGTTTAAGCAGTATTATTGATCTAATTATTAATGTTTATTTTGGTGGGTCATTTTTAGGTGTGGTTTTGAGAGGGTGTAGCGGATTGTGTTTTGAAGGTGGTGTTTTTCTTTGATGGGTCTGAAGGTGATGTTTGTGGGTGGAGACAGTAACTCAGATGTGCTGTGTGGTGACAAGAGGCTGGAAGTGCTTGAGGGAAATGGGAATGGAATTTAAAACTCTTTTTTAACATTTACATCACATTCACAGCTTTTAGCAGATGCTCAGCAGTGCTTTGTCGTCTCTTCAGTGGAAGCATCCTAACTGGTACAAACAGGTTATAGCCCAAGTCTCACAGATCTCAGACAGTGCCAAGATAGAAGAAGAACAAATGAATCTGCTTGTCAGATATTATGATGAACCTTTAAGATAACTTTAAGATAACTTTACAAAATTCCAAATAATTTTTTTTCTGTGATGTCTTTTTGTTCTGATGTCTTTCTGGACTCTGGGCAGCAGTATGGATTTAACGACATGACTGAATATTTTTAGAAAATTTGATTTGGTGGGTTGAATATATTAATAGATCTTTTAATAATATAATATATCTTTTCATGTATTCTTGATTTTTCTACCAGTGCATTCATAGTCTTGCTGAAGCCAGATCCACATGCCAGATTAATAGCTCCAGATAATTATCTTCCATGGTACATTGAAGTGTGGTCATGCTGAAAGTAAAGTGGACTTTAGTGTTTTGTGGTCAGGCTTTTTTTATCTCAATTTTAATTTTATTGATATTCGTGTCTAATTCGTAATTACTACAGTATTCTTGTAGTATATTTATACAGTATATTGCTGGAGAGTGTGTGCTGTAGGAGCATATATTTTATCTTTCTTTTTTATTTAATTATAATGCTTCATTTTTGTTTGTTTAAACACTGTGGACAATTTGTTGATGTAAATATTCTAAATGTTGAGTGTGGCGGATTGATTACAATCTTGATTCTCTCCATATCCCCATTAAAAAAGAAAACAAATCACATCTTTTATTTCTTTTAAACACTGTTTGAAGAATTGTATTCTTCGTTCTCTCTTTTAGCCAGATTTTTTGTCTAAAACTACCCTCATGAACGTTTGGCTACAGTGTTCCTCTTGTAGATCTTTGCTCCTTCCGTGTTCAGGTAACTTAAAGGACACTGATGAGTTGCATAGTTGTGTATTTTCCGTGACTTGGTGCTTAATGCAGGTGCTTTGCTGAGCAGAATTTCACACAAACACATTCGCAAAACAGAAAACATAAGGTCATGCATACCTTGTTGGTATGAAAACCCTGTTACACCTGTAGGAGATCACTTTATTTCTGTAGGAGATCACTTTATTTCTGTAGGAGATCACTTTATTTCTGTAGGAGATCACCTTATTTCTGTGATTCTTTGCAACATGGAGGAGACTGATTGTTCTAGTCTGGTTGTTCTAGTTTGATGTTTAGAGTATAATAAGGCCACATTCTCTGAAATGGGAAACTACTATCCTCTGCTATTTGGCAATTTAGATAACCAGGAAACGTTCTGATGCTCTAACCCGTGTGTAATGATGTGTCCACTGTGTGGGATGGTACCTGGTTTACATAACCAGGAAACGTTCTGTTGCTCTAACCCGTGTGTAATGATGTGTCCACTGTGTGGGATGGTACCTGGTTTACATTTCCTCTGTAAATAACAAACTACAAAAATCCACATATTGGCTCAAGCTGTCGTGAAAATGTTGGCCTGAGTTTGTTAGATATGAAATATAAATGTTGTTTGAAACCACTGTTGAATGAAATGAAATTAGTTTTATAGTTAGTGTATAAGATAGTTAACAGATAGTTAGTGTATAAGGTTTGAAATCACAGTCTGTTTCAGTATAAACTGTAAACTCTAGATCACAGTTTCCTTTTAAAGATCCAGATCCAAATTGTATCCACATCAGAACATTGGCAGTTTTTCTGTTTGTAAAAAAGTAAAATTCTCCACCTTCACTTTGCATTTCTCTCTGCACAATCACCTTCACTAGCCAAGTTCTCCATTTCTAATTTGTTTATATTTTGATAGTCAGTAGAATAATTGCTGATTCAAAAGTTGTTTTAATCTTGTTTAAGACAGCAGAAGGGTGGAGGAGGTTTGTAACTTCTCTCTCTCTCTTTCTCTCTCTCATTCTCCCTCTCCCTTGCTCTCTTTCTCAGAAATTGAGACAATCTTCTTCTGTTAGTCACGTGTATATGCTGCATCTAATGGATTAGCAGGAGGCAGCTGTGCTTCCCTATGTGTGACTAAACTACCTGAATTGAGACATCTGCTCTGAGAGTGGAGCGGTGGAATACGAAGCACTTAGGCACCAGTCGTTCCACTACATTACTGCCTGAGCGTCCCGAGATCACCTCATTACAGGAGCTTCGCGCCCTGCCGACGAGCAACTCTGGGACACTTAAGCCTACATTTAAGATTCGGAGTTACGTACAGTACGCAGGGTACAAAACATGCTTGGGGTGTCAGTAGAGTGTTGTTTTGTTGGTAATGGCTGGCGTGTTTGATAGCAGGGGTACAATGTCACCATGCTGTTTCAGACCACTGGGAAATGAGATACACAGCTCGGGCCTTCGCTAAGAGAGAGAGAGAGAGAGAGAGAGAGAGAGAGTGTGTGTGTGTGTGTGTGTGTGTGTGTGTGTGTGTGTGTGTGTGTGTGTGTGTTTGATGAGGAAGGGCGTTTGGGTGTGTATGTTTGTGTTTTTGTATGTATGTGTGTGGGTAAGAGAGCATGTATACATGAATAGAGATATCTTTCTGTGTATATGTATGACACAGGACCTTGAGTGTCTGTTTTATTAAAGAACAGAGACCTCAGACAATAGTGTGGAAGCTGGTCCTGTAGAGGACAGGTTCTGTAGAGGAAGCTGGTCCTGTAGAGGACAGGTTCTGTAGAGAAAGCTGGTTTTGTCATGGATGCATTCTGGAGGGGAACCTGGTTCTGTTGAGGATGGATTCTGGAGGGGAACCTGGTTCTGTTGTGGATGGGTTCTGGAGAGGAAGCTTGTTCTGTTGAGGATGGTTTCTGGAGGAGAAGCTGGTTCTGTCATGGATGAGTTCTGGAGGAGAAGCTGGTTCTGTCATGGATGAGTTCTGAAGGAGAAGCTGGTTCTGTCATGGATGAGTTCTGGAGGAGAAGCTGGTTCTGTCATGGATGAGTTCTGGAGGAGAAGCTGGTTCTGTCATGGAGGAGTTCTGGAGGAGAAGCTGGTTCTGTTGAGGATGGGTTCTGGTGGTAACAGTTTGGGTATTATAATTAACCCCACAGAGGCCGGTGTCTCCAGTCTCCAAATTTGTGAAAACAACACCTGAAAGTTGTGCGTCATGAGTGACATTTAATTCTCACTCAGCTTCTGAGGCTTTGAGGTGAGCTAAGGAGGAGAGGTGAGCATTCACAGATGGCCCTCGTTAGGAGCCTCCAGCTGTGTGGCTTTAGCAAGCCCTGGCCCTCACTGGTCCACAGAGTCTTACTGTCCACAGTAAAGGTGCTGAACCGTATGGCCTTGGGTGACTTCAGAACCCTGGAGAGCGACAACGTGAGACACTACACAAAATCCAGGGCTTCAGCAGGGATGCCTCATCATGCATGCAGGCCCATGGATGTGTGTGTGTGTGTGTGTGTGGTGTCTGTGTGCGTCCCTTTGTGTGTATGTGTGTGTGTGACATTTATTAGAAAAATTTAAATGTGTTTATTTGAATGCCAGAGGAATGCTTCATGTACTTCAGTTTAGATCAGATACAATACAGATCAGATACAATACAGATCAGATACAATACAGATCAGATACAATACAGTTCAGATACAATACAGATCAGATGACACACACACACTTTGTGTTTTACACTTTAACAAAAACACGAATGTGTTCCACATTTCTTATAATATAAATATTCTCAATAAATTCTTTATATATAATTTATTTTAGCTTAAATTTATAGGAGTCCAAAAGTCAGAAACAGACTAGAAGTTCAGATATTAAAAAGACATGCTAGAAGTTCAGATATTAAAAAAAGACACACACACACATACACACACTTACACACACATAAACAAACTCCTCTTCCCAAAAGAAGATCCATCTTTCTTAACTGATGTATTTCCAGTGGCAGATTATTGATTTCATATTTGTGATATAAAGTCTCCAGGTGTTCAGGGTTGACGAGGGCGATTGTGTGTAGCCGTCTCCAATATCAGTCACCACTCCCATCTCAGAAAGAAGGACCCGCTGCTTCTCCAGCCAATCAGCTGCTTTCTTTCACATACCCCTTCTAGCCAATAGTACCACAGGGTGACACGGAGGAATGCATCTTTGCTGGACTTTCGAAAGGCTTTTATAATTGTACGGAACTGAGGAACCCACCAGGGAAACTGGTTCTAATAGTCTCTTAATAAATGTACAAGGTTCTTCAAGAAGAGGAGTCAGCATCGTCTCCCAATGGAGATCTACCCTCCACAGTCCAGTGCCGACCCTTATCTAACACACCTGATCCTGCTAAGTTCAGAGTTCCTTCTTGGCTGGATCAGGTGTTGGATACATGCAGGTATCCAGCTCTCTAGAGAGGGAGTCTAAGTTAGTCATCATTCTTCTAGAATGTTCTAAAAATTAATCCAGAAGTGAAAGCTTGTATGTCGTACCCTGATTTAACCGCTTAAACAGGTTGAGTTATTACTCTTAAGTTATTTTTTTAGCTTCTTTTAAATATAACGGCCTATTATTTGTTAGCACTCTGAATTATGCAGCAACTACGTTTGAACTAATTATACTAGGTGTGTAGGTACATCGTTGATGAATGAGACTCTAGACTCCCTACTGGGGCTCCTTGAAGTGTGAGAAGTTAAACTGTTTCTTAGTGCTTTGTGCTGTTTTGTACAGAAATATTTAAAGACTGTCTCACACCTTGCATAAAAAAAATCAATCCACCTTGAAAATAAAGAAAACACTGAAAACCTTTTCCATTCTAGGTGCAAAAAAAAAAAAATCCATCAAAAGTTTTTACACAGTTGCTTTGTGTTCTTGGTTTACAGGGGTATTTCCCTCACTGACTGCATGAATTCTGGAGCCTGTTTGGTGGGTGGTAATTAGTCCTCTGTGTACTGTGCATCGTGAGTAGTGTCCCAGCCATCTTCCCTTCATTAGTGGTCCAGGCTTTTTCCGTCAGCAGCAGGGCGCAGGAGTCCAGGGTGCGTCATTATCTTAGCAGGTGTAGGAAACAATACCGTCCACCCCGGTCTGCCGGTCTCCCTGGGCGCCTCCGGATAGCTTTGCATGCTGGTCTCCGGGGAGGAAACACAGAGGAAGAGGTGCTCACCTCTCTTCTGAAGGAGTGTTTGCAGCGATAACAAGACACCCAGGAATAGGTGTTTTAGACACAGCGCAAGCCAAGCAGATTCTGCGGCCTGCTGGGCTTCCCCGCCGTTTCCTCCGCCCCCCCCCGCTGCGATTGATGCGCCGTCCCATCTGCCTCCCTCTGCTGCAGCCGGAGACGCGCCTCGCCTCGCCTCGCCGCCGTCCGGGTGCCGTCAGCCGCGGCTAGCGCCAAACATCGCAGGGGTCCTTGAGTGGAGCAGGGTGGAGGGTTGGGACAGGGCCCGCTCGCCCGGCCCCGGGTACGCGCCGGGGGGTTGAGCTCAAGGAACGGCAGAAGGAACAGCAGGATCTTCGTGTCAGTGGGAGCTTTTACTTGGAACAGATGTACAGTGTCATGGTGGTGGTGGTTTGAATGTCTCTCACTGTAGTTCCCTGATATCTGATGTGTTCAGCCACACTGAGCCGAGGTTTCAGGGTTGGCCAGTGCTAACGTCATGTGGTGCCTCTTTAACCATGAGCACATATATCATATCACACAAACTGAACATTATACATGATATCACATATATCACACAAACTGAACATTATACACGATATCACATCATATCACACAAACTGAACATCATACACGATATCACACAAACTGAACATCATACACGATATCACATATCATATCACACAAACTGAACATTATACACGATATCACATATATCACACAAACTGAACATTATACACGATATCACATATATCACACAAACTGAACATCATA
>JAOXYF010000009.1:20881448-20902363 GCA_028565775.1 Sternarchorhynchus goeldii
ACGTAACAAAATGTGGAAAAAGTGAAGCGCTGTGAATACTTTCCGGATGCACTGTATATATATATATATATATATATGGTGGTTATGTTAGTGGCAGGGAGGTACGAGTTCAAACTTTTCATCCCTTTCTTTAATTATACCCTAACCAGAGAGAGTTCTGGCCCGTTTCATCAGTTCCATGCAGTAACTGAACTCTTGCAGACTTTTGTACACTATAATTGTAAAACAAAGAAATGTGGCTCATCAGATTTTTCCATCATCATCAAAATGTCATGGTTCCTATTAATCAAATGTAATTGTTTAAACTGTAAACTGGTGTCACATGGGGTTTTGCATGTTTGTTTTACGAAAGTGGTTCAGAACCTGGAACAACAAATTTGGCTTTAGAAACACAAACAGAACAAGTCAGGATTTAATTTTCCTGAAAAGAGAAAAAAAGACCCACCCAATACACACACACACATACCACCACCACCACATCATTGAGAGATCCCCAGTATGTGTTTACTCTGCAGTGAAAAGTTCTGGTGGCAGCTGCACGGCGTGTGTGTGTGTGTGTGTGTGTGTGTGTGTGTGTGTGTGTGTGTGTGTGTGTGTGTGTGTGCGGATTAACATATACACTGCTCGTCTGCGTTTCCATCGGCCACCATACCCCAGGGTAGTGTGTCCAGAGAAGGTGATATCGCCAGGGGAATATATCAGCACACAGAGAGCCTGGGGAGACAGAATAACGGCTGCCCAAGTACAAAAGACAAGGTGAAAGCTCCTTCCAGAGACAACCGCCCCGTCGTAGCAGCTCCAACACACGACTCCGCCCGTGAACGCGGCCCCCCGCCTCCGCTCGGAGTCCCAGCGGGTGTGTGGGGCGAGAGAGAGAGAGCTGAGCACACAAAACAGACAGAGACGGAAAGGTGGTGGTGAGGAATGATGTGGTTTTCACGGGGATTTGCACGACTCGGTCGCTGAGCTCATGGGACACCGGTTCTGTTTGCGCTCGGGTTTTACAGCAAGGCTCGCTCACGCATCGGTCCTGTTTATGCTGCCCGTTAAAAAAATCAAAATAAATGAAGGTCTCGCACAACTTGCTGAGTTGGTGGTTTCCGCTGTACTTTGGCATACATTAGACAAGCATTTAAGATTTTGTAGTGTTAGTGATGAAACAGCAAAGTGCAAGTTTATTTAACTATTTACTCGCTTCTTCAGGGCTTTGGGTTGCTCATGTACGGTATGTTCAGAGCGTTATATCCTGCTACGTGATCAGGACTTTCTGTGCAGACGAGCCTGAGAGATAAATTTAGGTTCTTCATGAGGCAAAGGCCAGTTTTAAAGCATTTTAAACAGGTCTGTGTTTAGAAGGGGGATCAAGGGGACCTCAATGACATCGGCACTTAAACAGAATGTTAATAACAATGCTAATAGCACAGCACTTGTATTTTAATCACTCGTGACATGAATTCATTGTTGTTGTTTTTCTTCCCTTCCCCCTTCTTCTGGTTCCCAGGCAATGGTGCTTCTGCTCCACAGCCAGCGGCAGTACATCTTCGACTACGACCTGCAGGATCGCTTGTCAGCCATTACTATGCCCAGCGTAGCACGGCACACCATGGAGACGATCCGTTCTATCGGTTACTACCGCAACATCTACCACCCGCCGGAGAGCAACGCCTCCGTGACGGTGGACTACAGCGAAGACGGGCAGCTCCTGCGCGTGGCGTACCTGGGCACGGGCCGGCGCGTCCTCTATAAGTACCGAAGGCAGAACAAGCTGTCGGAGATCCTGTATGACAGCACACGCGTCAGCTTCACGTACGACGAGACCGCCGGCGTCCTGAAGACGGTGAACCTGCAGAGCGAAGGTTTTATATGCTCCATCCGCTACCGACAGATCGGGCCCCTGGTAGACAGGCAGATATTCCGTTTCAGCGAGGACGGCATGGTGAACGCCCGCTTCGATTATTCCTACGACAACAGTTTCCGGGTCACCAGTATGCAGGGGGTCATCAATGAAACACCGCTGCCCATTGACCTCTACCAGTTTGATGACATCTCGGGCAAGGTGGAACAGTTCGGCAAGTTTGGAGTCATCTACTACGACATCAACCAGATCATCTCGACAGCGGTCATGACCTACACCAAGCACTTTGACGTCCACGGGCGCATCAAGGAGATCCAGTACGAGATTTTCCGATCCCTCATGTACTGGATCACCATCCAGTACGACAACATGGGCCGCGTGACGAAGCGGGAGATCAAGATCGGGCCTTTCGCCAACACCACCAAATACAGCTACGAGTACGACGTGGACGGCCAGCTCCAAACCGTCTACCTGAATGAGAAGATGATGTGGCGCTACAGCTATGACTTGAACGGCAACCTGCACCTGCTGAACCCCGGCAACAGCGCCCGTCTCACGCCGCTCCGCTACGACCTGCGGGACCGGATCACACGACTGGGCGACGTTCAGTACCGCATGGATGAGGACGGCTTCCTGCGGCAGAGGGGCACGGAGGTGTTTGAGTACAACTCCAAGGGTCTGCTGGTGAGGGTCCACAGCAAGGCGGGCGGCTGGACCATCCAGTACCGCTACGACGGCCTGGGTCGACGCCTGGCCTCGCGCAGCACCCTGGGCCTGCATCTTCAGTTCTTCTTCGCCGATCTGAACTACCCCACGCGCATCACCCACGTTTACAACCACTCCAGCTCCGAGATCACCTCCCTCTACTACGACCTGCAGGGCCACCTGTTCGCCATGGAGATCAGCAGCGGAGAGGAGTTCTACATCGCCTGCGACAACACCGGAACTCCGCTGGCCGTTTTCAGCAACAACGGGCTTCTCCTGAAGCAGGTGCAGTACACCGCCTACGGAGAGATCTACTTCGACTCCAATCCCGACTTCCAGCTGGTGATCGGTTTCCACGGGGGGCTGTACGACCCGCTGACTAGGTTACTGCACTTTGGAGAGAGAGACTATGACATCCCGGCCGGTCGCTGGACCACCCCAGACATCGGCACCTGGACCAGGGTGGGCAAAGACCCAGCTCCCTTCAACCTGTACATGTTTCGCAATAACAACCCCGTTAGCAAAGTGCATGACGTTAAGGAGTATGTCACAGGTAAGGACAAACGGGAACTGAACATACGCATGCCTGCTTTTTTGAAAATTACATATATCACAACCACAGTGAATGCATATTTGTAATACACTTATGGCTAGGATTACATATGTATTACAAATAAAAAAAACTGTTAAGTAATTTTAAACACAGAGCACAGTACTTAATCTTATTTAATTCCCAAATGTCTGTCTGTAGATGTCAACATCTGGCTGGTAACGTTTGGATTCCACCTTCACAACGCTATCCCAGGATTCCCGATTCCTAAATTCGACCTGACACAACCCTCACTGGAGATGAGAAAGAGCCAGCTGTGGGATGACCTTCCGGTACGTCAACCTGACGTCCAACTCCAGGCAAAAGCAGAATTCAGCACATTCCCTGCCTGCATACACTTGATTCACTCACCAGCTAGTTACCATGCTGTTCAAGCGTTGTGTTACTTGTGCTAGAGCAGAGAAAACTGTATACTCCATGGAGCTGAGACCCTCCAGGTCCTTGGTTCGACATCCATTTGCTATAATGCTTCTTCCTTACTCCTGCAAAGCCAGAAAGTGTGATTTGCATGTCTTACACAAAAAAACACTTTGAGAGCTTTTATGGTAGAACCAGGCACAAGCCAGCTATGTTGAGCTTTAATCATGCCCCTGTTCCTTGAAATAAGGCTGCGCTCCACGAGTGTTTGATGTGCATATGAAACCCCTTTTTGGAGTTAATTATGCAACCACAGCGGTCGTTTCTCTCTGTGAAATTAACCAGCTAGGCCACATGAGTTTCAAACAGCCGATGTGTAAATACACTTTTATCTAATACCTCGTGTTTTGTTTTGTGAGATTCTTATGATTATGGGTTCCAGTGATACTTTTTTTTTTGATAAATGTAAGATCAAAAGTGGCTTTGTCTGAGCCACTGTTGGTACGTTTAAATAATTCACTTCACAAATAGAACATCGCTGTTCTACAAAAGAAACAAGAAAACAAACAAACAGCCTGCAGTTGTTGCTTCTGTGTCGTTTTCCTCGAAATCTGCAAATCTGCTGTCCTCCTTTCCCCTGCAGTCCATCTCGGGCGTCCAGCAGGAAGTGACACGGCAGACCAAGGCCTTCCTCTCCTTCGAGAGGATGCCCGAGGTCCAGCTGAGCCGCCGGAGGCCCTCGCGGGACAAACCCTGGCTGTGGTTCGCCACAGTCAAGTCCCTGATCGGCAAAGGTGTGATGCTCGCCATCACCAGCAAGGGCCAGGTGGCGACTAACGCCCTGAACATCGCCAACGAGGACTGCATCAAGGTGGCAGCCGTGCTCAACAACGCCTTCTACCTGGAGGACCTGCACTTCACCATCGAGGGTCGTGACACGCACTACTTCATCAAGACGAGCCTTCCCGAGAGCGACCTGGCAGCCCTGAGGCTCACCAGTGGGCGCAAGAGCCTGGAGAACGGCGTGAACGTGACCGTGTCGCAGTCGACCACGGTGGTGAACGGGCGCACGCGGCGCTTCGCCGACGTGGAGCTGCAGTACGGCTCCCTGGCGCTGCACGTGCGCTACGGTATGACGCTGGACGAGGAGAAGGCCCGCGTGCTGGAGCAGGCGCGGCAGAGGGCGCTAGCGAGCGCCTGGGCCAGGGAGCAGCAGCGGGTGCGGGACGGGGAGGAGGGCGTGAGGCTCTGGACCGAGGGGGAGAAGCGACAGCTCCTGAGCTCGGGGAAGGTACTGGGCTACGACGGCTACTACGTGCTCTCGGTCGAGCAGTATCCCGAACTGGCCGACAGTGCCAACAACATCCAGTTCCTGAGGCAGAGCGAGATCGGCAAGAGGTAACAGACTGTATCCCCTCATCTGCCCCCCCCCTCCCCCTACTGCCCCGCTACCTGCCCCGCTACTCTCGCTACCAGCCCTCGCCCCAACCCACACCCAGTGTGGGGTAGGTCTGGGGACTGTGTTTAGATGCCTCTCAGTTACTATGTAGAAAAGACCTGATGGACAGGTGCTTCTAACGGGCTGTGCCAGACGCCCCTCGCCTCTCTTCACGCCACAACACAGAACGGATGAGGTAACTCTAAAAGACCGAGGACTCTTACTGAGGAAAAAAAAACATTTAAAACTATTAATTCTTAATCTTTTTTGTGCTTTTTCTTTGTATGAAAACCTTAAAGGTGAAACGCTTAACGAATCAAATAAATGGAGGACAAAAAAGGAATAAAAATGTTTACAAAAGTTCAAAAACACTCAGCTGGACACGGGTGGAGTCGTGTGGGTGGGGCCGGGACGGGTGGAGTCGTGTGGGTGGGGCCGGGTCGGGTGGAGTCGGCGTGTGGGTGGGGCCGGGTAGGGTGGAGAACGCCGACGGGCCCAGCGCCACCAGCCCAGCGCACCTCGCTCCGGAAGCTCCTGACCCCGTCAGCAGGAAGTCCCGCAGCCTGCTCCGAGGACTCTGAGGATGTACAGAGTGAACAGACTATGATACTTTTTACTGCTTCGCGTTCTTAAAGGACACAGTTATGATTCAAGTATACAGTCAAGTCTGAGTGTTCAATGTCTTTACTGACCCTGCTCAAGTGTTGAAAGCTGTAGAGTAGCGAGCAAAACAGACAAAACTAAAAATATACATCATATCTGAACGGTCTTTTGACGAGAGATGTGAGAATATCTTTATGGATTTTTTTTTTTTTAACCTAAAAAAAATTCCATTTATCCATACATCAATATTAGTCTCAGAGAAAGTAATTTATGTACAGTGTTTATACATAAAAAATAAAATCTTAAAAATACTGAGACTTTTTTCGTCTTGTCATGCATTACTGTTTATACTTCATGAATTTTAATATTTGAGCTCATCAGAATTTATGGTAATGCTAATCAAAACAAAATCAGCTGTACAATCTCATTAACCTCTGCATTAAATAGGATAGTTTTCCCCAAATCTTTCCATTCTCTGCAGTGTTTTGTTTAGCACTTTTTTTCATGGAGCCACAACCTCTTGTTTGGTTTCATTTTGTCTGCCTCTCCTTTGTAACCCATAGTTCCATGTTTGAGGTGATGGAGATACTGCTCGCGGGCTATAGGCATTAGTTAGAAATAAGACGTAATAAATCAAGGACAAGATTCCTTATGACAGTTACATAGTTCGAGTGGCGTCATCGTTGTTTCTGGTTATTAGATTCTGAACTCGAACGCTGCCAGTTCTGCTCGGATGGCTTTGCGTCGTCTCGTTTAGTTTAGAGGGACTTGCCTTCCTAGTGCTAAAGCCAGACGCTGCTGGCAGGTGCGAGAGTCACCAGGCAGGTTCACCTGCTGAGAACCGACGCCCCCAGAAGCCACATATTATGGACGAACAAGTTTAAACCCAGCTGGATGCTGAAGAGCAGTGACGTGCGTCTGGGGTCCGAGATGCTTGCCGTTTTTTATCAGCATCACCCACTTTGCAGTGGAGATGCAGCCTCTCAGACCAATGTTCACCTCTCTGTTTCTAGATCTAGCTGGACTGCCCCATTACCCCATTCTGTTGTTTTTGTTTTTAATTTTTTTGTGTGTGTGTGTACAAGACAAAATGTTTGGTTCAATGTGAAAAACGATCTTTGTTGTTTTTCTGTTATGTTTCTTAATCATTTTATTGTATGGTGGAATCTATTTTTCTATTGTGCTCTCGCTTTGGAACGGGTGACGTTTTCTTTCGGGGACTGTGTGCTGCGTGACGTGCGGTGGGTCGGGGACTGTGTGCTGCGTGACGTGCGGTGTGTCGGGGACTGTGTGCTGTGTGACATGTGGTGTGTCGTCTTGGACTTCTCTGCATTTGGCTGGTCGGTGGAAAACCTTCTGCCTGCACAACATTTGCTCATATTGTGATAACCCATCTCCCACCACAAGCTCAGCCTGTAGCGACCGCCACCAGGGCCCCAGCTCCCTCGGCTACAAACAAAACACAAACGGTGTGTGCTGTAGGAGCAGACATAACACAGCACGCCAGAACCCTCACCGGCAGTGAACGCTGCTCCTGTTATGTACTGCTCATTTCCAGCACAGCGTTAAGTCCCAGGTGCTGAGTTGGAGCAGGTTGCAGAACCTGCCGTTGTTTGCTTGTGTTGGATGAACACGGTCAACACTTCAGAGAAGCTTCTGTACAGGTTATTCGTAGGTATCAGGGGATTTGAACACACACTGCTTTGATGGGTTATTTTACTGTATTTTGCATCTCCAGTTTAAGAGAAGTTGCCTCAGACGTCTATAATATTTCCTGTCTTCAAACTTTTTGGCATTTTTATTTGTTTGTTTGTTTGTTTGTTTTTCTTGTCTGCAATCCCCTTCTTCTCGTTGCTGTCTGTCAGTAAAACTGTTCCCTCATGCTGGTCAACCCTGTCACGTGAAAAGTATGAAGCAAACGCCAGAGACATTTTAAAAAGGTGTTATGTGCAGTACGCTTCGTTTGTATGGATTTTAGGGTTTTTTTATGGAAAGATTTTTTTTTTAAACAAATGTTTTGTTTTTAGCAAAAAATGTTCATTTTTGTCCTCCTGGCTGGCAGATGATGCTGCAGCTGTTGTAATTATTAACTGTTGATGTCACAGTCTCTTTTGTGAAATGACTTAGAACCCAAGCACCTTCGGTGATGTCTCAGTTCATTTATAAAACCTCCTTTGTTATTATTATTATTATTATTATTTTGTGTGTTTGATAAAGACGCAAATGTGGGGAGTATAAGATAAGAGCCTGGATACACAGAGGAGACACTAGAGGTTATTATTATTACGCTGTTATTATTAATAAGCTGTTATTACGAGTCGTGTTAAGACTGTTCGAAACAAAAATGCAAAATGCAATCAATGGTGATGTATAGTTAAGGCAATAATCCACGTGATTCCAATCTAAACTCAATCGGATTATGGGATTATGGACATAAACAACAGTGGAAACATCGGATTCTTCATCTGATGTACAAAACTACTGAAAGAAGCAAAACTTCTTACACCACATCCAATGTTTCACTGAAGTTTCAGTGAAGAAGCTTTTCTCAAATTCAGAACAGTTTTGTGTATCCAGGCCTTTACATGTAAGTTTAAAGTAAATATGATCTAGATCAATGCTGGACCCATTACATTTTAATTTAACATGTTAAATGCACCACAGATGTCAACCATTAAAATAAAAACGTAATATTCAAAAAGGTTTCGGTCCTCACAACTGAGTGGCGTGTTCATTAATCCCATGACAGGACGGTCTTGTCGTTTGTGTTCCCTTCCAAGTTCTATGAAGCTCAAACTTATGACAAAGCCACACAGCTGATGATTCATCTGTCCAAGTACTAAAAGCTTCCATTCATCACAGCACAGACGTGAGTGATGTTGCCCAGGTATCGAACGAAAGACCACGATACGGCAGCGCGTTCAGCGCCGTTCCTGCCGCTGACTGTTCCTTTGAGATCCTGCTACAGTCTGAGCATTAAAACTAAAAGACACGTCCCCCAATCATGTGACCAATAATAAACACGTGGCTTAGCCAAAGTGTACCAGTCCCCCCCGCCCATGTCAAGCCCCTCGGCCCCTCCCACTTGCTCCTAAGAGCCATCCATCGGCCTGAGGCTTCAGCACAGATCACCCCTGTAAAGAAATGACCTTTTACCATGAGGTCAGAGGACACACTGGCTCCATCTCTGTAACACATATCCCTCTGAGCGTTTTCTCCGACGTTGATAATCTGGCTAGCACACACTAGTGCACGTCTGGATTTGCGTGGAGAGACACACTCCAGGACTAGAGCAAAGGGTTGGGGGGGAGACCTATGAAAAACAGCGAGGCCACTATGAACGGTTTTCCAGAAGATTCCATTCCCACCACCACTTCCCCCCCCTCCAAAAAAAAAAAAAAAACCTGACATGGGAGAAAGCCCGTGTGTAAATTCGGAGAGCGCAACGATAAAGCTCGAATCGCACTGCACTCGGATCAGGTGACTTGGGGAACGATAGTCAGCTTCAGCCCGTGTTCCAGAGACTCTCCCACACCTGCTCTCAAACCTTCTCCTCCAGGGTGCCATTACATCACCAAGCAACCATGACCACAGACACGCAAAAGCACAAATCATACAGGCTTGTAACAGATCCGTTAAACTTATGTCGTGTCTCTTCTTTGTGTTACTTGTCTTACTGTTCCTCGTGAGAAGCGAGAAATTGCAAGTCCATAAAACCTTCTACCTTAAAAATAGTGAGAACACAAAGCAGCTTAATAATACATTTTTTATGTTCTTAATGTAAAAGTCAAAACATTATGCATTCAGTTTAGACTTTGGTTAACGTATCTTAAAGGTCAGGGTCAGGGTTAGGGTCAGGGTCAGGGTTCAGCAAGGCCATGACATTTTAGTTTTATATATATAAAATGATCCGTAGTTATTTCACATGGTCGTTGTAGCACCAAACTAAATGTCAGACCTTCAAGTGAAGCTAACCCTAACCCTAACCCTAACACTAACCCTAACCCTAACCCGATGTCCTCCCCCTTCTTCAGATGGAGCACAGCTCCTTTGCTTGCACAGCCCACAACGGACTTCCTCCAAACCAGTTTCTTTGGAAGCCTTGGATACTACACTGAAGTTTTTACTTTCACTACATTAAAACGTCTTTTACTACAGTAATAATACAACAAGTCTTTGTTACAAAGTGCTCTACAATGAAACAGAATGAGCATAAAATATACCCATGTATACGCAAACACATACATTTGTACACATAGGAACATAAACAGACCCTAACTTAAGCAGTGACAGATGATTCTCTTTTTGAAAGTGCTGAGTATATTAACAGATCTTAAATCATCTGGAAGGGGTTTGCAGGATTTAAAACCGTAATAGCCGAACACAGCTTGTGTACCGGTCAACTCGGTTCGCTGATTTGCAGACTGAGCAGCAAAATATCTGACCGCCATGTCGCTGACGTAAAACCGTGCAGGCATTTAAAAACGGATAAGAGAATTTTGCCCTCGATCCTAGAAGACGCAGGCAGCCAGTGGATTACAGGTGTGCGCAGAACAGGTGCGCGCGCTCTCGTTCCCGTGCTCGACAACACGCTGGCAGTCGCATTCGGATATCGCTGGAGGTGTAAAAGGGCTTTTGAGTAAACCGGATCAACGCACTGCAGTAAAATCTTGTTGACACAAAGGCGTGAACCAGTGTATCACAATCAAATGTGGAAAGCAAGCCGAGAAGCCCGAGATGACACAAATCTGACAGGAAGCAGATTTACAAACCTTACAGTATGGCTTTTAAAGATAACATCACTATTTAAAATGTCACCCCTAAATTCCTGACGATGTGGTTGCCGCCACTCGGAGTCTAAACAGAACGATATAGCCTGTGCTTTTCCTCCAAAGACATGATTCAACTAAAGAAACTCAGACAAGTTAATGTCGTTTATCCGAATCTATGAGGGAAACAAAACATCAGGCAATATCAGCTGCTAAGGAAAAACAGAGCTACCAATCATCTGCGTATTGGTGAAAACTGTTATATTTATTTCTTCAGCGAGCAGTAACTATATTATATAGAATTCAGTTTTTCCTGAATCTAAATGACGCGTTATTCCCAGGCAGGGAGTCGATTCAGTTCTAACGTAACGGTCGGTCACGCCACACGAGCTGTGTAGGAGCGCGCCGCCTCATATCAGGGCCATGTATTTTCGATTTGGGTTGGAACTAAAAATTCTGAAAGGCTGCCGTTGTCAAGAAACAGGACCTGGCAGCCTCGAGTCTCAGTGCAATGTAGGTCAACTACAGACACACTGAATTTCCCTATAAACACACACGGGACACATTTGAACACTACCGTAAACCTACACTCACACATCGTATCAGGTTTTATAAGTGCACAATCAGACTGTAGCCTGTGTGTCCGTGCGTTTTTTGTTGTTTGTTTTTTTACGCACTACCTCTCTCGTCAGTTACCAGAGTACCAGCGCTGAGCTGCGGTTCTCGAGGCGTCGGCTCGTGCGCTCCGCGGCATTAACGCCGGAACACACGGTGGCAGCCTGACACGTGGGCGTTGTGCACTGCCGTGAGGAGGAACGCTGAAAACTGCCCCGGTCTCCACTGATAAATTTCCCATCTTGTTGCCCTCCGTCAGTGACACTGTTCCCACATCCCCCTCTCTGTCAGAAATAATTGTGTTCCCTCACGGCCTGTCTCAAATGCCAGTTAACAGCAGGAACGGAGCCAGAAGCTGCCCATTGGTGAGCGGTTGGAGGACGGCCAACCCAAGCTGTGCACTTCTCCAGATGGGCTAGTCTCTAACCATATACCTCCAAGGTGTTTCTAAGTAAATGTTCCTAATACACTGGGGTAAATCACGGATTCAATTACGATTCTTTAGGAACCAATTCAATAACAATTCTTAAATTTAACCACGACCCGATTCACTTATTCATTTCCTCCGACACACACAAGCTGCCACATGTTTCTCTTGGAACTAACAAATCTTTCCCATAGGTGTATTAGGCTAGTACATTTTTATTACTGAAAATAACCCCAAAATATATTTATTTTTCAAAACATTTGTTGAAACTTTGCTGAATATATCAACAATTCTAAGTGATTGTATAATCAATTAAGCACCTCCCTCAGATTAAAGCATCAATTAAATTAAAATATTACATAATTAAAATAAAACATCACACAATGCAAGATTGTAGCGTTACTCTTGTAGTGGGTAAACCAATAGCAATGAAACTCGTGTTTCCTAGCTGTGCTCTTTACAGCACTGTAATTATCGTTATATTTACCAGAGCAGATCCTCATCTCTATATCCCAGAAGTCTGCGGTTAAGGAGGCTAATTACATTGGCTACCGCCCAAATTCTTCTTTTTACCTTATCGGTGCTTAGTATCGTTCTTCAAAATTCCTTTAGTTATTCTGGCCGTCGGCCATCGAACATCTAGGAGCGAGGTTGTCGCGTGCCAGACATAATCATTACTCACGGAAACTGTGTTGACTTTGCGGTTTGTCTCTCGTGAGAGCTGATGCGTAGCCAAAGTCAACGACCAACTGCTGCGAGACCCTTTAGTTCGGACACTGACGATAAAAATGTTCTCTTTTCATTCAGGCACACTAGAGCTGGTCGTGCGTGTGTCAATACGAGGCCTCATCGGTCCGTTATTGACTGGGAAACTCTTTTTGTTTGTTTGTTTGTTTGTTTTTTGACTTCGAAGCCAAGCGCCACTCTTAATGGCCTAATGTTGTCAGGAGGGGTGCTTGTGATTTGAACCCACGTCAAAAAAGCTTAAAGCACGTTTCTCTTCCGCTAGACTACAGCGCGCGCACACGGACACACACACACACGTATTATATATTTATTTTAAAAGGAAAAAAAAATAACCTATACCCAACATTATGGTTAAATGATATCCAAGCAGATAGAAAAGCTCTTCTCTAAGTCGCACTGAATAAGAGCGTCTGCCAAATACTTTAAATATAAAAGCAAACACATGCGCAGACTCACGCAGAGTATTAAAGTTCGGTAAATATGGAGACGCATTGGCATATACTTTGCATATCTGAATATTTATGCCTTGCTCGTACTATTTATTATTGGACGTTAAAGGTGATTGGTCGACAGGCTGCCACGAGTCGTCTGCAGGCAATACATATTTCATCTCTTTCTGTTTGGCGTGCCAAGCGCTTCTTTCAAGATGTTCAGCACAACAGATTCCATTCGGAAGAGTTGGTTGTCCTTCCCACCCAAAATCCAACTCACAAAGGGGTCAAAAGCTCCTCTTAAAGCAATGCTGCCACCTAGTGCTCACTCACCGCAACATCAGCAACTAAGGAAAATACATGCAAAGCAATATCTGCTTCAACGCTTCTCTTTGTGTGTTTGTGTGCGTTTGTGTGTGTGTGTTGTGTTTTTTAAAGGGAAAAAACATGATTCTCCTGAACAGTTTTCATGTACCTTACAATGGTGCCGGTTCTTCAGCGAGGCAGGAAAGTGAACTGGCATAAAGGGAGTTATCCATTACCAGGCTCATTTTGTACTGACCGGCAAGAGCTGCGGTACCTTCACATAGCAACACAGCCGTAGTGACTGAAGATTAGAATCTGCTTCCAGCTGGATTTCTACCCAAGGTTACCCCCCCACACCAGGCCAGGCTCTGCAACAACTGTGGAGGTAAAATCGCCTGGCCAGAAAAACCAAGAAAACAGGTAATAAATAAGCTTTAAATATATTTTTATTACACATTTTTATTAATTGGAGCCACCTAAAAATCTATGTTATCAGAAAACCTAGGCTGTATTGATCAAGAAGGCAAGTTATTCAGTTCAGCGTCACCGGCATGGTGATGTTTTAAATTGCTTTCCACAGGAACAAAAGAATCCAACACACACTAATCCATTTACTCTCTCAAACTTAACATAATTCACTCCAATTTTTCAGCTGATATACAACAGTTTCAGGATAACTTATGCACTTGGAAAAAAAATTTTAAATCCATGAAACTCAGAGACATTTTCTTCTCATGGTTAGAAAATTCTAGCACTTATGCAAGGTAATTGATTAAATTAGGTTTAATTTTTTTAATTAGTAGGTTTAATTGTTTAAATTACTAGCTTTTATGAAATATGTGCATGCTTGTGGGTATGAACAATGAACATCAAATTACAAAATTTCCTTTGAGCTTTCAATCACAGCTTCTCATTTTTCAGTAATAAGCATTTTAGTTTTATCAGTATTTCATTATTCCTTATGATGTTAACATTCAGCATTTCAGAGTAAAAATCAGTTTGCACTCCTGGAACTGCCAGCATTTGAGTATTTCATTGATATTATTTTAGTAATTGGCTATTTCTGTAACATTTGGTCTTTAAGCTGTTTACTATAGTAACTGAATAATCAGTGCTTCTGCATCATCAGTACTTCAGGACTGTCTGAGCTTCATGGCGATTGCAAATTCTCCTCCGTACACAAGCTGTTCACTCCCGAGTGACTGATGGCGTTAAAGTCAATGATGATCCTCTCACGCTTTGGCTTAAACTGCCTGGAAAGATAAACAAACAAATCCAACTAATAACAACGAAATGAGTGGAAATAATTCACTTCACTAAATGTTTAACAAAGCCATGTCTAAAGTACGGAAGGAACAGAGTAAAGAAAAAAAGCAGGAAGAGAGAAAAGCGCACAAAAGGGAAAACGAGATGGAGTCGGCTTCCACGTTCACACCACATCATCGCCTCAATCCACTCCAGCATGCAGGAGTCTTGGAGGAGGCAATTTCCCAGCATCTTTCTCTAGGGGAAAGTGGAGTTCAGACCTTCAGTGCAGGTACCAGTGCGGAGCCTGTGAGCTTCATCACCGAACCCCCTGCCAAGCGAGGCCTTCACTGCACAGGACACCAGCAGTGTCGCACTTCAAATCCAACTGCTTTGTTCTCATTTCTTTTGCCATCTCAGACACCTCAGCGTTTGATTTTACCTCTCTACAGCCATCAGTGCTGATGCTTTTATTTGCTTGTTATTTTGCTCCGGTTCCCTGGGTAATTGCTCTCAGAACCTCAATTTCTCCTGTTTGCCAGAACACATTCCAGGTGTGTTTAAGCTCCCAGACACCACCCCACTATTTAAAAATAAATAAATAAATAACACAAAATTATAAAAATTAGTATTTTGGCAAAATCCTACAATGCGTTTCACCCCTGGCTGTACCGCAGGAATGTGTTGGCGGAGGAAACGGCCGGCCAGCGCTCTTCTCTCAGCAGGGAAAGGCTCTTCTGACCGCCACTGTCCCACGCACGTCTTCATCGTGGCTGTGGATGCAGCACAAACATTCCAGTATCTCCCGCCCACGAGCAGGCAAGCAAACGCTTGGCTTCTCGTCTCCGAGTCAAGGAGGTCGTTCCAATCTTGAATGGGGCACACGATCCATTCGGCGTGTGAATTACAGCACTGGACATCGGAACTGCAGCCACGGCAACCGGAAGGGGGATGGGGAGACGAAGGCCACAGAGACTGCAGTAACTGCAGTCGTGCAGGAAGTGTTTTCAACGGGCAAAGGACGACCTTCAAGAGGCAGGAAGGTGAAGCAACCCGCCCTGCTCTTGGAGAAAGCCACCAGGAACACCTCTGTGGAGAGACCCCTGCCCTGGGTGGGTACGAGGGGTTCTTTCGCATCTTCAGGCTTAGCTGCGATTGATCCAGCGCTGAGGAAAGTCTTAGGAGTATATGTACTGCAGGACTTTAAACGGCAGGTACATAACGCACCACAGAGAGGGTTTCTCCCACAACCAGGCCCCTACCACTCAGAAGCCAGGGCTCTGCACGCCAACACATACTTCCTCCTGGGCCTCATTACAGAAACGTGAAGGACATATGCAAGAGATAAAAGGAAAGAATATGCCACCCTGTGGATATATATTAAAATGTGTGTCATTAAAGTATTAAATATTAAAACAGAAGTAATTAAAAAGGTGGGCTCCTGAAACATTGATATGTTTTAGTCCCACGGGTTGTTAAGAAGATCACAAAAGACGTCTAAATTAGATTAGAGACGATGATGTGTTTCATCACATGTGAGTGGCAGATGAATTACCCAAAACGGAAATACACAAAATTAAACCCCAAGGCCTCATGGGTAGACAGCTTTGCACTTTAGAGTAATGGTCAAAATTTCATTCCTGGAGCTGCTGTACTTGATTACAGAGAAAGAAACGAAGTAAAACTAGGAACTAGTATTCAGGCTCTTTAATATGACAACAAAACGCCAACCTTGTCTTGATGCCACAAGCAAGTGCTGAAATTAGAGTAAAATGCCAGGTTTACAACAGCCTAATTAATTTGGTTCCCAGCCTGACGGAGATCCATGCTTCAGTGCAAACATCTAAATGAAAATGACTTAGAGATTTGTGGCTTTGTTTGCCCACTCAAGTACCGATAACTGTAGAGTTTATAGCCTGCACAGTAATGTAGCTATAAAGAGGTACAACGCTGATTCAGCTCCCTTTGACTCTGTATGGATATATGCAGATTTAAACAGACACAACTCTCATTCAATTAGCTTTGACTCAGAGAGGACATATATATATAGATTTAAATAGCTACGACTCATTCAGTTTGCTTTGACTCGGAGGATAACTGTGGATTTACTCTTATTCGACTCACTTTGACTCTTCTCTTCTACAAAACTGCATAAATTAACATTTAACACTTACCCTACATAGTTATTTTTTTCAAATAAATGTCCATTTAATGAAAAAAACTAAACACTGTAAAACAGCCACACACAGAAAAACCAGCTCAGCCAACAGAGGGAAAAAGAAAGAAAATCAAATCAATGCGCCCTCATAACATTCAGAAGCAAACAAAAATCCAACTGCTTCCAATTAGCCATTACCAACTCTTACTACTTCCAAACAGAAGAACTTAAAGGTCAAGATTTTTATGTAGAAGCGGCCATGAAGATCAGATTGGACAGGGAGGTTCCAGTGGGTTTTGGCTTCCCAGTGTAATGGAAACAACTGTTTTAATGTGATCGTTTCCATGACCATTTGAACATTTACTGGATTTGGTCATTCTTTACGTACACGGGGTTCTGCGGGCAACACGGGTTCTGTTATTGATATTACAGCACTTGACAAGTAGGAGTTGTGATTTACACTTCTTCAGTGATTTTCAGATTATACCTGCCATATTTTACCTTTTTTAGAGATACAAATACTGAAACCAGCTAAAATCCAAACTGAGCCACCCAAACTCTCGGTTCCTCCCCCCGTCTCTCAATACGGTAAAAGAAAGGGGGGGAAGGAGAGGAAGCTTCCATCTGCTCAGAAACATTCAGTGCAAAATGAAAGGTGACACAAGATCCATGTTCATCTCAAAACGTAGATGACATCCTACCGTAAGAGTTCAACTCAAAACACAGATCACACCCTAACGTGAGAACACCACTGATGGTTAACCAGTACCACCAACTGCAATGCAGATAAAGAGACCTTTAGGCATCCTGAAGAAGACGAGTGATCTTGGTACCGTCGGCATCAAGTCAGATAGAGAGAAAACCAGACAGAAAGAGGGAAAACGAAGAAGCAGAAGAAGGCAGAACAGATGAAATGGAGACAGTGTTCTGCCAGCAAATCAGGCCCATTTGGACACGACACTTTTTGCCCACAGGAATAAAAAATTCTGAGAACAGTACGACTGCCAGACATGTGAAATTCTTGGCGTAAAACAAATCCAAATATTCCAGCCCTGCGTGGCACTGTTAACCGCACCAGCCAAGACGTGCCACGTTTTCCTGTCCAACATCCAGGTCACAGCCTGTACGTTTCATGCCTGACTAACAACGTATAGTGTAATTTATCTGGATGTCACCGCGTCTCTCCATCTGCCCAGGGAAGACAGGTAAAATTAATATGTCTCTTCCCCTGGCAGGATAAATTAATAAATTAAAAAAGTGATCATGATTGCCTTTCTTTCTCCAACACTCCTCCCCCCTCCCGCTCTGGGTTATTCAGGTTGTTTGAGGCTATAGAGGGTCTCCTGTTACTGACCGTACATGACTCCCTGAAGAGGTCATTACTGCAGCCAACACACGCTCGCGCACACACACACACACACACACACACACACACACACACACACACACACACACACACGCTCGCAGCAGAGAGGCCCTGTTATAGTGCTGTCAAAGTCATCTAAAGGATGTAAATTAAAGTTTCGCCAGCCCCAGTTGCTCAGGGCTCAGGAGACCCACCTGTAACTGACACCAGCCATGTCCAACAGCCTTCTGGAGGCCGTCATCTCTGGAGCGTCGTGGTACTTGTCTGACAAGTAAATTACATCCTTAATACCTGCAAGGAGAGGTGTACTGGAGGTTAGGGATGTAGAAAAGTAGACACACACACAGAGAAAAAGGAAAAGCAGGGTTTTAAAGTGTGTGTACTGTTTGGTAAGGGTGTAAGACTTGGGTAGCCTCAAAAACACAAGGTGGAGAAGAAGTTACACCTGCTGGATCTTTTCAAACAGCAGGTGCTGTTCATTAGTTCTTCACTCCTGCTCTGGACCACAGGAGGGGTGCGCACACACACACACAGTTCAGCCAGTAGCTCCTGAGCACCAGAGCTATCTAGGAAAGGTCAGGCACTTCTGATCTGCACACGCCCGTCTTAAACTCTCCAGCTGGAATTCATAAGGAACTCCATTACTATACTTTATCCTATTATACTATACTTTATCCATTACTATACTTTATCTTGCCAAGATGCTTCCAAGCTTATAGTACAAATTCTGCACACTTCTGTGAAAAATATTACAAATGAAGTGAATTCACTGACGAGAAGCAAGACGAAGGGAAGTGAGAAAGCATTATTAAAGCATTATTAAAGCATTATTAAATGGTCCGACCATCTTGATCTGCATTTCAAAATCAAAACAACTTGAAACGAGGAGCAGCCGTCTCCCCGTACAGACCACGAGGGAGCGAGGAGCAAAACACTGGAAACGGCACTTTCTCCTCCGGAGAGCGTCCCCCGGAGACACGGCCATGACCGACCCAGTCAGTCCCACGGATGACGGCCAGTGGAGGTGACGAGATGACGGCTGCCGGTGGGAAACGCAAACACAGCGACTCCTGAAGGACGGAAGATCCCCTCCAGCATGCCTGAAAACCGCATCAACCGTGCGGCAAACGACGACAACTCCTCCGAAAGGGACAGAGGGTGTAAAAATACATCCATTCAACCTTTATTTAAACTTGGACATACATTGACGCAGGGACCTCATTTACAATCTAGCAGAGTAAAAAATAAAAACCCCTCGAGATCAAGGACCGCACTGAAGATAAAAGAAAGCCACGATAAAAACCACAAAATTATATTAAAAATAAAATAATTCAAATGCAAATGAATGCATAAACTAAAAATAAGAACAGATAGAAATGAAATAAGATTAAATATATAATTTGTTATCTCAATCACGAGTCTAGCTGAGACATCTGCATAAAGTAAATATGGAACAATAATAGGAACATTAATGTAGCCAACGGTTAAAGAATAAATAACAAAAATATAGCACAGAACACAAATTAGATAATGTACGATGATACAAGTTCTAAACATGGGAATAGGATTCATGTTTAGAATTTTTTTTTTTTTTTAAATCACAGTATCGAAACAGTAGTTATTTTGATGAAATTATCTGCAATGCCAATACAGCTCCGATATCGTACACCCCTTCGCCATTCCAGTAGGCAGCATCAGTCAAAACAGAGGAACTGGGCCAACACAATAGGGCCCAGTGTGGCAGAACACGAACGATTCAGGGGAGGGGGCCAACAGAAAAGACAGCAGTTTAATAGCCCCCCCTGAGGTGCTAATTAACTGATATCAGAATTCCATTTTTTAGCTTTAACACGGACCTGCGATCTCGACTGCTTCTTGGGGAGGTAAACCCCAGCACAGCAGTCAGTTCCAACACCCAGGGGCTGGGGAAGGCGCCTAGAAAAGACCTGCTTCTCATAAAATCAGGAACATTATACCTGTGGATTTGCAATAGCCGACTTAAAGGCTGAAGTCTGAGCGTAGGGAAGAACAGTGCTTTAATAACCTTGGCTGTAGGATGGAAGAAACGCACCATGTGTGCACACAGATGCTCAGAGCTTAGCTCATGCGTTGGCCCAGGCCAGCCAAGCTCTTAGAAATGTCTCAACAGCAATCTGTGGAACAGCAGACAGGGCTAAGAAAAGTAAAAAAAAAAAATAAAAAAAAAAGCCAGGTTATGTTTGCTGTTCTCACAGCGCTATGCAGAGTATGTGTGTGTGTGTGTGCTACAGCAGGACAACAGACAGTCCAACCCCTACGAGCTGTTATTCCCAGTAAACGCTTCTCCACCAGTGCCGTTATTCCCAGTAAACGCTTCTCCACCAGTGCCGTTAATCCCAGTAAACGCTTCTCCACCAGTGCCGTTAATCCCAGTAAACGCTTCTCCACCAGTGCTATTATTCAACCCCAACCCCACCATCCAGTTTGGTCGACAGCAACAAAGAATGTTCTGGAATGTGGTGACAGTTTTTATTCCCTCCTTAGTGCTGCACCCTGTGATGACTGAAAGAGTAGACAGAAAACAAAATGTCACACACACTCACTCTCTCTAGTATGAATAACACACACACACTCTCTCTAGTATGAATAACACACACACACACACACACACACACGTTGTTTCTACCAAGTCTATATCAAGCAATCTGATACCACCACTTTTCAATCACTGTGTCTCAGCATCTCTGATCCTTATTGTCTTTAAGTACATGACATGGAAGAACAGAGAGAAGCACTTCCATCCAGTGAGCAAAGTATCTTGATCATCAGAGAGACAAGGGCGGTTGTGTGTGTGTGTGTGTGTGTGTGTGTGTGTGTGTGTGTGTGTTATTCATACTCAAACTCTGATAAGGCCTTGCCTGAGGTACATCAGCAAAGAGGTCTTGAGAAGAAACAGAGGACCTGAGGGGGGGCACGAGAATGACAGAGAGAGAGAGAACAAGAGAAAGAGAGAGAAAACGAGAGAGAGAGAGAGAGAAAACAAGAGAAAACGAGAGAGAGAGAGAGAGAGAGAAAACGAGAGAGAGAGAGAGAGAAAACAAGAGAAAACGAGAGAGAGAGAGAGAGAGAGAAAAAGAGAGAGAGAGAGAGAGAGAGAAAAAGAGAGAGAGAGAGAGAGAAAAAGAGAGAGAGAGAGAGAGAAAACAAGAGAAAACGAGAGAGAGAGATAGAGAGAGAAAACGAGAGAGAGAGAGAGAGAGAGAAAACGAGAGAGAGAGAGAGAGAAAACGAGAGAGAGAGAGAG
>JAOXYF010000009.1:20913775-20932025 GCA_028565775.1 Sternarchorhynchus goeldii
CACCTGCTTCAGCACTTGAAGGGTGTGCTAGAGTTCAGCTTTAATACACCTGCTTCAGCACTTGAAGGGTGTGCTAGAGTTCAGCTTTAATACACCTGCTTCAGCACTTGAAGGGTGTGCTAGCCAGCAAATGAGCTGGATCGGGTTGAGAGAGCACAGGATCATGCGTTTCTATGGAGTTCTACCACTGCAGTTGAATCTTCCAGGTTTTGTGGCTGCTGAACTCTTCATGGTAGATGTACCAGCACCGCTGAACTCTTCATGGTAGATGTATCAGCACCGCTGAACTCTTCATGGTAGATGTACCAGCACCGCTGAACTCTTCATGGAAGATGTACCAGCACCGCTGAACTCTTCATGGTAGATGTACCAGCACTGCTGGCCCTTACGTTCCTGCACAACAGTTGCCCGAGGCAGACAGCAGCACGGAGGAATCTACACAGAGTTTACACAGAACACCAACCCACTGGTGCACAGTAGTACCGGTTCCAAGGCTGCTTGTTTGGAGTTGAAACAGTGCTTGGATGTGTTAACCACAGCGTCTTCTCTTCTTGCCTTTGAGTTAGCGCTTTTCCGACCCTTGAACCTTCACGGAGGACGGCGTGGCGCTGTGTTGGCTGGCCACGCTGATCACGCGAGAAGCTTGGTGTAAAGGGCCACATTTGGGTTTCTAGAAATATGGCCCAGACTTCTGCTGTTTCACTGTATTGCATCACACACCCTCTCAGAGTATGATGATTAGTGTGTGTGTGTGTGTGTGTGTGTGTGTGTGTGTGTGTGTGTGTGTGTGGTGAGTACATACCCTACTAAGAGTCCCTGTGTAAATCTGTTCGTACATCTTATAACTGCACCTCAGAGCAAAAGAAGTGTTGCCTGCTCTTTCCTGCAGGTGTGTGTTTTTATTACATCACCTCTTACTGACCACAAATCATAAACATGTGGGTGTGTGACACACACACACTCTCGGAGGCATTTTGACTTCTCTCTGGACACCCCCCCCCCATGGTGCACCGAAAATTCTGCTGATTTCATGAAACGGTACATGTTGTACCAGTGATGAATGTTTCCCTCCAGGCTCCCGTAGAGAGCTGGTCCTGGTATGAGCTGCTGGGGGTTGGACTTTCTGAGGGCCTGAATTGTTGCATGGATCCCAGTCACTTTATGCTGGGGTTTCTGAACTGAACTGAACAGTGCAAACCCTGCAGTCTTTCTCTCACACACACAGCCGTCACCATGGAAACCCCAGAGAGCTGGCAGCAAGCCCATGGGAGCAGGCAACCCAGAGGGGAAAAAGAGAGAGAGAGAGGGGTGGTGGGAGGGGGAGGACGAAGAGAGAGAGGGTGGATTAGAGAAGGAGTGAGATATGGGGGTGGTGGGAGGGGGAAGATGAGGAGAGAGAGTGATTGTCAAAGACAGACTGATGGAAGTATAAGGAACTTGACGTTAAAAGTAGTGTTGTGTCCTGTATTAGAAAATAACAAATATGAAAATAACCCTCCCTTGGTCAGAGGGTCTATGATTGAACCGTACCACTGTAGACCTCTGGCACACTGTAAAACATACTCCCCACACACTCAAAACCCTCTAACAAAAAAATCATTTGAGTACAACAAAAAATAAAGAAATCTCCCCTCATGTTTTTCAATGAAAATGATTGCTGGATAAGCTTCCAAAATATGCTGTGGTTCTTTGTCCCGATTTTGTGTGCAGTACGGGCGTATATCTTTACTGAAAATATCAATGTTTAATTGATAACCATCTCTATGTGGATTCCTACAGAAATTATAGACTTATGGAAAAAAAATGTCCATTTTCTAATAATTTTTCTGAATTCTTAAAAACAATATATAAAGGTGTAAGTATTAGAGAGTGAATTGGTCTCGTGTGTTAATCTGAGTGGCTGTCTGGTCAGTAAAGAGAGTGGTTATTGTTGGTTATTGTGCTACCTAGCAACCAGGTGGTCTGTTTTCTCTGCTTCTCGCTACTGTTTTTGTGTGTGGGTGCTGTGTAAAGTGAACCAGAAGTTACAGATGATTAATTTGTTGGCCTAGAAACCAGTGAGGAAGAGTTAACATGCAAATCACAGAGCATGCTGCAGGTTGACGAAGCTTGCTGTGTACGGGCATTTTCTCCGAGTGAGGCATACCATCCACTGAACCTTTGGCTCTAAATGTGGCAGGCCCTCAAGATAGTGTTGAACAGTGAACCTAAAAACTCTGATCTAATCTAACAATAACAAAGCACACTGAACGTAACGGATTATAAACATTTCAGCAATTGCTGGAGGTATTTCTCAGACCAAATGGGATGTGCTTAAATTCAAATAATAATAATAATAATAATAATAACAATAATTCACTTTTTGTATTCCACGTAATGCACAGGACGAGTCATTGTACAAGGGCCTCAGTCAGGGACCCCACAATATAAACATGGTAAAGCTGGCACACAGACGTCCAGCTGATAGCACAAAGTCCTACATAAAAGGTGAAAAACCTTTTGGCTCCAGCCAACAATCCATGGATTCTTGGATTCTAAAGAAGGGGGCGTGTCCTTTCCTTGGTTGTGTCTGTGATGTACCTGCTCATTTGCCCATTCACTAATCGCCACTATATAGAACAAAGCACAGAGGTCTCTTAGATCCTGTGGAGTGGGTAAGTGTATAAATATCCTCGCTTTCTGTAATCGCCACACACTCGTGTTTTTCCATCTTCCTTCTGCACCAGTAAGTATCAGTGGAGAGGAGTAGAAGGTCCTGCTTTTCTTAATGATCTGTGCATTGAGGAGCTGCTGTATATAATTCAGCAATCAGTGTGGTGCCACTCTTGGCAAATAAGGACCAGTACTTCAGCAACAACTTTTGAGCATTGGTGGCCTCGCTGGGAGTCTGATCGGGAAAGCCCGGAATACCAGGTCCCTTGGGAATATCGGAGGGATGAGTTCACGTAAGTAATGCACTTACAAGCTGCATTGATAATGGCCTGCTCTGTCTGTTGTTCATAGCTTGTACAGAGTCTTTCAGCCCTTGGGGGTGAAAGCCAAACATGGCTGATGTATTTATAGAGATGTAAACTAACCCTTTGTTCTAATCCTAAAAACCCTAAAAGAATGTTAATGACACTGCAGAAATTCACTGATAACTTGAACTCCAGACATTTGTGACACAGAGAAGATTGGCTGCTGTCAGACTTAAAAAAAAAAAAAAAAAAGTTTAAATTTTTTTTATTTTTTTTATTTTAGCATTAAAAAAAGTTCCATAATTATTGTGGCCAAATCTAATGATGAGTGTACAGCAAAATTATTACGCCTCACTTCCATCTCAGTACTAAAACTGTCCCTATCTGTCCGATCAAAGGCTTTAAAACCCTGAGCAATTTCTGTCTTTGAGCAGACCATGTCCGTTCACCCTTGGTGTATCCTAGTTTTCTGAGGTTTTAGCAGCCTGGAGGAGACCCTGCTGTGGTACGCAAGAATGTAACGTGGCGGCTAACCTCCTGACTAAAGACAGCGCTGCAGTCTAGGTCCTCATGACACACACATTGCTGAAGGATGTTTGAACAGATCCACATCAGATCCAGTTGAGCCCTGTTGTTTTTTCATTTTTCCTTGTTTAGACTGTTTAGCAGAAATCACCTGACTTGCACCGATTATGTATCAAGTATCTATCAAGTATATGCCCCGCCCATAAAGGATGTGGCCTCATAACAAGCATCCAGCAGCAAAAGACATACTGACCTTTATGTTCTCTTCATAACATCTGAAACATCTCCAACAAATCATGGAGTATAACCTAGGCGATCTCGGTGTTTCTGGATTATTCTTTATTAACCTCATCCATGAGAGGCATATTTCAAAGATTGTTCCCTTAAAGACTCAACATCATGGTATCCAGTGTAGTTGGGGCTTTTGCTCCCGTTATCGTTGAACAACAATATCATGTCTTACAGACCTGGGATTTTCAGTGGTGTCTCCTCAGAGGCCTCTGTTCAGGCAACATGTTGAACTTCTTGCAACTGTTCCCTAATGTCTGGGATACTCATTTAGCACTAACTTAGTCTCCAGAGAATTTAGTGTATCTCATTCACTTAGGTCTGTACTAAACTCCTCTACTACTGGCACAGAAGTGTGTGACTATATCATGCATTTGGACCAGGGCAGAGGTTTGGTCTGTATGTCAGTTGTACCAGGGCAGAGGTTTGGTCTGTATGTCAGTTGGACCAGGGCAGAGGTTTGGTCTGTATGTCAGTTGGCATAGTTTTTAAAATCATCACATGCTACTGGATATATTAAAGATGGACGATTGTCAGACAGTGATTCTACTGTGCTGGTTTTGGAGTTGGAGATGAGTCCACTAGTGAGAGTTCCTGTCTGTCGTGTTTCTGCAGGATAAAGAGGTGTAAGGATTACTACGAGGTGCTCGGCGTCAGTAAGGACGCTAACGAAGAGGAACTGAAGAAAGCCTACAGGAAACTGGCACTCAAGTTCCATCCGGACAAAAACCACGCACCTGGAGCCACGGAGGCCTTCAAAAGTAACCCCTACTTGTCTTTTAACAGAGCAATTTCTTGCTTCTTTGTTCTTGTTTTGGCCCCTTCATTAACCAAGCTTTTTGATCTGGCACGTATGTAGTGCCTTTGTCCGGTGACATTGTTTGGGTCGTCTCTCTTTCCTGCAGAGATTGGCAACGCATACGCAGTGCTGAGTAACCAAGACAAGAGGAGACAGTACGACATCACCGGAGGGGAGGAGCCTAGCAGCCAGGGACACGGCGGCCATGGGGGCTTCGAATTCCACCGGGGCTTTGAAGCTGATATCACTCCAGAGGACCTGTTCAACATGTTCTTTGGAGGGGGCTTTCCCTCATGTACGTCAGGACATGCTTCTTTACCTTCTTTATCTCATCTGAGGCACTGAATGATGATTTAAATCCAGTAGAACCTTTATATGCCTTAGATTCTTTGCTGTAGGTTATTTTATATGGAGTAAGTAATTTGAATATATAATTAACCTGGTCATGTCCAGAAGAGTTTGCTTCAGGACTTAGCCTGCAACAGCCTTGTGCTTCTGTGATGTGCGTCCTGCGGTCCTCGCACTGTGATGCCTCGCTGCATCATTCACAGAGGAAAGCGACTATTTAAAGAACCAGAACTGTCTCCTGGGACAGTGGTGACCCAATTAACACTGCCATTCTGGGTTATAAGGCCAGCCTCCCTCTCATACAGGTTTGGTCAGAGAAGACTTCATCATTACTGATAAAGATTGAGATGTGTGATGTCCAGAGGAGTGACTGGTGTTTTCATCCATGTACAAAGATTCCCTACTTCCAATCCTCTCTCTTTCTCTCTCTCTCTCTCTCTTTCTCTCTCTCTCTCTCTCTCTCTCTCTCTCTCTCTCTCTCTCTCAAGAAAGTATTGATTAGTTTGTAAGTGGAATCATGTGTGTTAGAACAGCCATCACTGCAGTGGTTCTTCAGGACTTTGCAAGAATGTTAAAAGTGTAAAGGTTTTGCTCTCCTTTTCTCTCTCTCTCTCTCTCAGCAAGCACACACACATTCACTAATGGGAGGGATCGATACACTCAGCAGTCGGACCACGGCAGACGGGAGCGGGAGGACAGGGGAGATGTACGCTGTTCCTCCTTTATGAGAACTGTACTAAACATTCAGTAAAACACTACAGTGACCTGCTGGATGCCTACAGTGAAGCTGATCATTACTAATGTAGTTCTACCCTGTTTGTACATATATAATATGCATTACACATACATTATATTTACAGTACATTATATATGCATTACACATACATTATATTTTCAGTAAGATGAAATTAGTAAGATTGACTTATATTTTCAGTAAGATTGACTTACATTTTCAGTAAGATTGACTTATATTTTCAGTAAGTCAAAAGCTGGTGCATGAATTTATCTCATTCTGGCTCTGTGCTCTCTTTTCTTCCCAGGGAGGCTTTTCCATGTTTATCCAGCTGATGCCGATAGTTGTGCTGATCCTGGTGTCTGTTCTCAGCCAGCTGATGGTGTCCACACCTCCGTACAGCCTGTACTCCAGACCGTACGTACCTTTGCGTCTGTTCACCTGCACCAAATTCACTATACGCTGATCACATGTCTCAGAGTCCTGTTAGACACAGGAAAGTGACCCAGTGTTCTTAGAGTTCCCATGTCCTCATTTGGCATGTGAGTTTATGAACTAACTAGAGTCAGTAGACTATATTTAACATTTGAAGTGAAGTATGATATTCAGACAGCAGCACCTCTCACTCTCTATCTGTAACCATGGAAATATGATGTAGTGTTGCACTGGAACCAGGTTTGCTACAGCCTGGAACATCAAACTAATGTCTCGGGCGCCTGACGGTGAGTGTTTGTGCCGGCCAGGTCTACGGGCCAGACGGTGAAGAGGCAGACGGAGAACCTGCACGTAGACTACTTTGTTACTAGAGACTTCAAGTCTGAGTACAAGGGCACGGCGCTGCAGAAGATCGAGAAGAGTGTGGAAGAGGACTACGTGAACAACGTGCGCAACAACTGCTGGAAGGAGCGGCAGACGAGTGCGTGCCCCTCTTCTTCTTCATCATCTTCATCTTCCTCGTCCGTTACACATGCTGTTCCTGGTCTGGCTTTCACCTGTGTGTTCTTTGACCTGTGTGTTCTTTGACCTGTGTGTTCTTTCACCTGTGTGTTCTTTCACCTGTGTGTTCTTTCACCTGTGTGTTCTTCGCATGCTTCACTTTGCTTTGCCACAGGTCGTGTTGCAGTGAAAATAGGTTTGTAGGAGTCAGTTTGGCACAACCTGTGGAAATAAGTACTTTTGTCCTGTGAGGGCTCATCATTTTTGCTCTTCTAGTTTAGGCTGCAAATTGCTTTGCACAGCAGACCAAAAGCAGGGCCTCCCAAACCCATTAAAATGTGGTGGTTTGTCCTCACTATAGGTGTGAAGCGACATTCATGCAGAAGTCATAGTGCTGTCAAGAAGGTGTTAGTCGAGAACCCTAAGGCTTCCTCAGTGGTGCTCTCTGATAGATGAATACATACAGTGGTCTCTTTGTTTTGAACAGAGTCACTACAAGGAGCAGAGTGAAGATTGATTGATCGATCCATTTATCTATTGTCTGTATTTATTGATTGATAGGCTTCTGTCATGTGTCAACTGATGTGCTGCTGTGTTATCTGTCTCACTGCCTCAGCGTTATCTGTCTCACTCCCTCAGAAACGGACCTGCTGTATGCGGCCAAGGTGTACAGGGACGACCGGCTGCGTAGGAAGGCCGACCTTATGACCATGGACAACTGCAAAGAGCTGGACAGATTAAATGAGCTCTTCCGTGGAGGATAAACCCACCACACCACAGACTCTCTAAAAATATATATATATATGAGAGAACATATATGTATATGTAATATGTAAATGTTTTTATAAGGAAAGAAAATCACAAAAATTAGGAGAAAAAATACTAAAAAACAGAATATAACATTTAATGTACTGTGAGAGTTCTTTTATTTTGAAATGCAGCCACACACCACCGTTCTCCTTACTACGAGGCCGAAAGGGCCACTTTCCAGTGCTGTTTTCTGTCTTTGCACACATGGATACTACAGTGAAGAAGAAGGTTGTTGAACAGTGAACAGTTCAGGAGGGGGAGCTGCGCACTGCACAACTGAGTCCTAAATCTTCCTCGTTTCTGTTCCCTCTTCTTCCTTCACACAAGACTTTATCAAGAAGTTCACCAGGGAGAAGCATCCCATCTCCCAGAATCCTTAGCTGCTCTAGTAGCTTGGAGAACCTGCGGTTAGCTTCATTGCTGTTATACACCTAAGCTCCACGACCTTGAACAGTACAGAGCGGATGCAAGTGGAGCTGTTGGACAGGATCTTCCAGAAGGCTTTAGAGCTGTGGGTCAGGACAGTGCTGGATGGACCACCGGACCATTTTGATTCATGTCGTTGTACATTTTAATTCTAAAAGCTTGAAGTTATTTAAATCTCTAGGGAACCAATATATTTCTTCATTGCTTGACTAATCATTTGAATAAAGTTTAAATTATTACTGAAGGTTTGTCAAAATTCTGCTTGTATGCAATTTCCTATCTAGTGGATATGTGTAAGCAATTATTCTTAGGGTAAGGGTTGGGATTGAATGAACCATTCCATTTCCAGGGTCCTGGGCCACCTCCCATCGTGTGTGTGTCTCATTGACCTGGCTCACTGGGCTTATGCAGCTGATGGTTCTCCACAAGAGGGCGCTAAGTAAGCATGAGATTCACATCACTCCAGTACGCTTCACTTAGACCACGAAGATAGTGGTAAAAACCTCATTTGCATGAGTTGTTAAAAGAATCGGGGAAACGGTAACGAATGATGCCCCATGACTGTGATTAACAACCAGAGTTTCATCATTTCTGCCAGTGGAGTAGGTTTCCTTTCACCTTTGGGGACTCTACTGCTTATACCACCCAACGTGAGCACAAGATATTGGGGTAGAGGATATGTTCCCCTGCATACACCCCCAACCTACACCCATGATTTCAATGTTTTAAAATACTTAGAACATGAAAACTTTGGTGAATATTTGGTCTTGAGTCCTGATATGCGTGCTTCCCTTTGCCTGCCCTGCTGATGAAGAGAAACGACGAACTGTTTCTCTGAATTTCTGAATATGTAAAAGGAGGACTCCTCGTGAGTGTGTGTGTGTGTGTGTGTGTGTGTGTGTGTGTGTACGTACACGCATTTTAGTGTAGCATGAACATTCATTTCACTTTAAACAATGTATATTATATAATGAATAACTACAAATTTCTAATTCAAAATTGTCTTTGAGGATGACTTTTATTTTACTAAGGACACCCGGAAGTGAATTTATAATCTCGTCGAGTCATAGGTAATTGATAATATTTATCTATTCTTCCAGTAGTTAGTGAAGATGACACCTTTCATTCGCACCGATGCTCGACACCATTTGATTCTGGACGTCTAGTATTAGTTGATAAAATTGAATCATCATGCCTAGTTTATTTTAATATAGCCCTCTGGCTAACTCAGAAAAAATAGACTACTTTTGTTCCATCTGTTCGGCTGAACTATGGACTGTAATGTCATCTCCGTTCTTTTGCTTGTGCTGTCCATGGGATTTTTTATCACTGCAAATGGGGTCGAGGAACAGTTTAAAACGGAGACCCCAGACTGGCGAAAAACTTTAAAGACCATAAGAAATGGCATCCACAAGATAGACACATACCTGAATTATGCGTTGGATTTATTTGGAGGCTCTGACGGACTGTGCCGGTACAAATGCAACGATGGTAGGTAAGGATCCCGAAGGAGCCAGAGTTTTTGCGGTCTACACTGGCAATCTTCTGGAAATAAAGGCAGTTTAGACTTAAGGGTATTTCACTAACGACATCAGTAACCAACATGCCATGCTGAAATACTTTCGAAGGGAGTTTGAGAGTTAAGAATAGGAAACATTGCTGATTTTGTGTTAATTAGGAAACAGTACTGTGTGCATTGCTCTTTACAGGATACAAACCAATTCCTCGACCACATTACAAACCATCACCACCAAATGGATGTGGCTCACCGTTGTTTGGATTCAAAGCAAGTTCAAAACGCATTATTAATAAATAGTGTTAGTCCATCTATATGTGCGTGCGTGCGGATTCAATGTTATTTTGCTCTCGTCTCATGTTTACAGTTTGATATTGGAATACCGTCTATGACAAGGTGTTGTAACCAACACGACCGTTGCTACGATACATGCGGAAGAGAGAAGCATGACTGTGATGAAAAGTTCCAGGTGTGCTTGGAGACTATCTGTAGGAATGTACAAATGACTCTGGGGCTTGACCAGGGTGTGCAAGGTAATCTAAAAAGGTTTGCTGTTAATCTGTTTTGGGTTTTTTTCAGTAAAAGCATTTAGTCATTTCTGATTTAGCCTAGATTGCCTTAATTTTTCGCCCTTTTTTAATTAGCATTATTTCCTAGAAGCAATTTTGGTTGTGCTGGATCACATTTTTTTTCTATGTCGTTACTGATATGACCACCTGTTTTCTTTTGTTTTCAGCCTGTGAATCGGCAGTGACTCTGCTTTTCGACGCTGTCATGCACCTGGGATGCAAACCCTACCTGGACAGCCAGAGAGCTTCGTGTATATGCCTCTATGAGGAGAAAACTGATCTGTGAACAGCTGCACAAACACCCTCGTGTGGAGACTTCAAACCCCAGACTGGACAAACACCTTCGTGTGGAGACTTCAAACTTCAAACCTTCAGACTTCAAACCCTCAAAGAATGGACAAACACCCTCATGTGGAGACTTCAAACCCCAGACTGGACAAAGACCTTCGTGTGGAGACTTCAAGCCCCAGACTGCAGATCTGCATTGTTTAAGACAGAGGTCTTCAACTCCAGACCTCACATCTAAACTCCAGTCCAACTCCACATCTAAACTGCATTTTATAATCACAGCTAAATAATTTATTACACAGAACATATTTAATCAAATCCTAGGTCTCCAGCAATTACAAAGTACAGGACTGGAAATTAAATAAATTTGACATCTATAGTTCAAGACCATTTGTTTAGTGTTTTCCTTGTCTAAACATATCTGTATCTACTCATTTGTTCATAAAGTTTTCAGGATAAATCACATATATTGGTGGTAGATTTTGCAACACTGTGCAACACTTCAAATACTGTAGAGGTCCATTACTGGACAAAAATTAGCCATTTGTTGTTAATAGGAGTTTTTCAGTGTAAAATTCCCCTTTCTAGGTTGTTCATCTGTACCAGTCTCAATGTTTGTTGGGAATTAGCAAAGTTCACTATCCCGCTCTTATGCACTTATTCAGTGCATTGAAATGTTAAATTGTTTTTGTAATTTGCACATAGGTTACTTTAAGAAAAACTGGTAAGAAAAACTTGTTCTACGAGAGGTTTTCAATGTATCCGACTGAAGTCAATACTCACGTTAAAGTAATTTTTCAAAGTTTCTGTATTTTGTGTTTATCTATGTGGTAATGTTACGAAAAATTCGCATAGTTGTGGTACAAAGGTCGTTCTGAAGAAACATGGAAACTAAAATGATTAATTAAATGATTTGCTCACTGTTTACGTTCATAGTCTTCACTTTACACCACATTTTTAGCAACTAACGCATGGAATGGTACGTGGTGCAGAACTCGAGAGTGAATCTAGAAGTTCTTGTTCTCGGTTACTTCACGGTTTAAGAAAACGCGGAAGTTGTTACGTTATTTGACTGACATCTTCAGTGACCAGTTCAGGTTTGCTCGCTTTTCTTTAACCAACCAATGTAAGTTGAGAGTCTTAAAGTGGTTTTTATGTTTATTTTCGACTCGCAGATCAAGAAGTTTAGTGACCACGATGGCCAGCAAGGGTGAAGGTGTTAGAGGTAACACTTCTTTCGGTCGTATTGTTAAGTCTAAATGAATACGTTAGATTACAATTGTAGGTTATAATTGCTGTTCCGACCATAAAATCATTTTAAGATTAATTTATTGTGGTAGTTATGAAGGTTATCAATACTTTTCCGTCTTGTATTTTGCCTCTTATATTCTAAGAGATGCCTGTTTCTCAAATAGATCACTTTCAACAATCTTGAAAAACAATCTACTATAATCTACACCTTGAATAGCGTCGTGCTATATACATAAATGTGGTTAACTTTGCATTGCCATACCAGATTAAGTCAAATGAAGGTTTGTCAGTGTTATTTTCTAAAATTTACTTTGCAATACACGTCAGGCTGTATTCAGTATGCTATGATGGATTTTTTCCAGGAAATGTGGAGAAAGACAGCAAGTTGGCGGAACCCGATCCTTCAGGTTGGTTTCATCTGGGGCTCGAATCATACGCTGTAAATGTTAATCAATAGCCTGACTAAGCCTATCTCATAGTGTCTATACCAGCTCTCAATGTACGTGTGTGTGTGTGTATAGGCTGTGTGTGAATGTAAGTCCAAAGAAACCAGGTAATTAAAAACTGTTCTGTGAAGGCAGTGGTGTGTTTGATTTCTGAGCTGTGGTAATTCCTGAGCAGATATCTTGGTTGTAGAATATTTGCATTTGATATTGTTTGTATAACAGATACTGTGTGTGTGTGTTCAGGTCAGAATGAGAGCCTTACAGAAACCGATGCTATATATAAAAGGTAAGATTCTGGACAAAATAACTATTTATAATGCTTTCAATGCCACGTGTTCTCAGTCCGGCGGATCTGGCTGTGTATGTTCCTTCCTCCCCCAGTGCATTTGTTCTCAACCCTGCTGAAGAATATCAGATGAACCACACGAAGCGTGGCCTGGCCCTCATCTTCAACCAGGAGATTTTCAACTGGCACCTTCGAATGAGTCCTCGCTCTGGAACCAACAGCGACAAAGCTAACCTTATCAGAAGGTGTGTCCACATTGTGTAGCAGACAGCACAACTTTAATCTTATCAAAAGCTTTGTCCATGTCCTTGTATAAAATCCAACATAATACTTGGTAAATATCAGTTGTGAACAACATAGTTGTTGCTGTTGAGCATGTAGGATTGATGATGTGTTCTGAGGTAGGGATGACCTTTTTCCTCTAAGTTTGTGTTATTTCTGCATATGTAGGGTCATGCATTGTGTTTTACCTCCCCAGGTTTCAAGATCTAGGGTTTGAAGTGAAGGCATACGATGATTACAGACGTGCGGACATTTGGAAAATAATTACAGAAGGTACCCTGAATACAGTATTGAATGCCACCTACTTTCTGGAAACGGCAGCGATTTTCTTTTAGTTTCACTTTCACATCGATGTCAACCTTTGACCCCAGCTGCAGATGCCAGTCATGCTGATGCAGACTGCTTTGTCTGCATTTTCTTGAGCCATGGTGAAAATGGGCACATCTACGCCTACGACGACATGATCAGCATCCAGGACATCACTGATCTCTTCAAAGGAAATAACTGTCGGAGCCTCGTGGGGAAACCCAAGATCTTCATCCTGCAGGTGACTCATTTTCTGTCATTATACACAAGATCTCATGTGTAGCTTTTTTTTCTTCTCTGGATACTGTTGTGGGTTTTGTCTTGGTCATCTGATCATCTGATTTTAAATTGTTTTTGTAATGACATCGTGCTTTTGACAGTGTAAAAGCTTTACTGTGTCGTTCCCAGTGAATTTTGTGTGTTCCCCTAAATTAGAAGTGGATACTAGCAAGATATGCACAGGAGTTATACTGCTACTAGAAGATGAATTAGGAACCTTATCGTTCATTTTACTTTGCATCATTTGTAGTATTTGACAGTAGAAAAGTAAAAAAACAACAACAAAAAAACTCCAAAACAACAATGACATGACGGTCCACTCACCTGCCTAGTGCTTCACGTTCTCTAAATAACTTGATCACAACAGGTTACTTTATCATAGGTTACTTTAGGGGTTAGGGCCAGTCTCATTGTAAAAATTAAAGTTGAATCATGCATAATTTTAAATATAATTTCAGGCTTGTCGTGGGGACAAGCATGATGAGCCCGTGACACCTATGGACGTGGTTGATAGTCAGATCATCAATGAGACGGTGGTGGACGCCGGAGTGATGTACACATTGCCAGCGGGGGCCGACTTCCTGATGTGCTACTCCGTGGCGGAAGGTGAGTGGGAAATGTAGTCCGGTGCCTCACAAAGCGTCCGTATTCAGGAGCAGCTGTGCTGTCATATGTGCAGATGTGGTCCAGCCTGGAGCAGGTTCACCGTGCTGTAGTGGCTGGGACACACTGTTTAAACATATATTGTTGATTAATATATCACAGTTATTATACAAAGGATTACGTTGGGAATACGTGTGTTTTGTTTGTGTTTTACCCTGAGCAGGATTTTATTCTCATCGTGAGACGGTGAATGGTTCTTGGTATATCCAGGATCTGTGTGAGCTTCTGCGGCAGTACGGATCCACGCTGGAATTTACCGAACTCCTGACACTCGTCAATCGCAAGGTGTCTCAGCGCAGTGTGGGGAAGTGCAATGACCCGACTGCCATCGGCAAGAAACAGGTGCCATGTTTCTCCTCCATGCTCACGAAGAAGCTCTTCTTCAGACCTAAGAAAGGGCACTAAGAGTGATGCACGTACACACACACACTCACACACTCTAGACTAAACTATGAATTTCTTTCACGTTTTCTCATCAAAGCCATGATGAGAAGTTTGAGCTCATACAGGAGGAAGTATGGTTGTACGCTTCACAGGTATACAGTTAAGACTTTTCTTAATTGGCTTACACTGTTTATAGCAGGGCCTTTATGAATGTTATGCATGTATTGTGCTGTGTCATCTCTAAGCTCCATGCAGAGTGTTTGCCATCTCTGAATAATGTCTTCAGACTGGTTGGACAGGACTTTAAGATGGCACCTGTCTTAGGGTTTTTTGTTTCAGTTCTTTCAACCATATACCATGACTTTCTGCTAGAAACTTTTATTTTCAGCGAAACATGGTAGAGTCTGAGGCCACTGCTGTCAGACCTGTTTTAAGATATTATTCAGAGAACACAAGCACTCTGTCTGGGCCGGTCTGATAACTATAAAAACATTTACGGTAGTGGGATTCCAGTTCCAACCTGTTTAACAGGCTGTGGACAAATATTTACTTTCCTTTTTAAGCACAATGTGGGAATTTATTTTTTTTATTTCCAGGAAATCATTACGTTTGTTTGTCTACTGACAGTAGTTTGGTTTGGTTGTCTATCCAAGGTAAAAAGAGTGACACATTTTTAGATGGTGTAAAACAAATCGCGGCTTCGTTTTGAAACGTTCATTTTGAAAGGTAACTCTCCCTCATGCATTCGTAACGAGCAGCATGTTCTCCCCAACTGCTCTTCTCTTTCACACATTACTGGCTACATGAGCCAGTGTCCAGTGAGCTGACACTACTGCAACCTGCACAGTGGACTGTGGAAATGTTCATACTTCATTAACTGTTCTAAATACTTTACTTTAAATAGATTTTGCAACAGGAAATGCAACATTTACACATGCAGATGACCTAGGAATTCTCAGGTTAATTTAGTTTTTTTAAGACATTCCATTTTACTGACAAACTTATTACTTAATCTGAAGAAAATTATACTGTTTCTCTTCGTATATAGTGACTTTGCTCAGATGACTAAAGATTATTATATTCTGAAAAACCTCACTTTTTACAAAGCAGCACTGTGTTTTTTAACAGCAAAACAGTGGAGAGACCTTGTCGTTTAGTGATGTATTCAGGATAGTGAGTTTCTACTCAGCTCTCAGCAATAACATTAGTGGGTATTAAAGGTTGAGTAAGCTGGTTCTCCACCTTCCTCCGAGTGGTTCCAGAAAGTACCTCTCTACCATGTTGTTTACATTACTGCCTTCCAATGAAAACTTTAATGCTGGACAGCAGAAGTTGTGTTTGTATTTTCTTTCCTGATTCCATCACAAAATTTCATTTTACAAAGACACTGTGGTGCCGAGACCAGATGTCATGACTTCTTGCATATGTGAATTTGGTTTTTCTTGTTTGTGTTTTTGTTCTTTCTTTCTTCAGGTGTTTGGATATTCTTAGGCTTATGACTGGCCCCTCTTTGATTTTTGATTTTATAATTGTGTGCAGTTATCATAGTTAACTGCTTTTATCTATGATGTTTAAGCATGTTTTGAGACAAGTTTAAAGTCTGATTTGGGGAGCCTTGTTTTATTTGGTTTCACTTAAAGTGGGTGAATGAATAAAATGAATCACATTTGTATTCACTTTGTTGCACTTTGCTTTCAATACTGACATTGATTCTTGCAAATAGTTCAACAAATTGTTTTTAAACTGCCTTTTTAAAATTTATTCTTTTGAGCACTGAAAACACTGTAATTACCTCTAAAGCTGATTGATTTAAAAATATATATATTCCGTTACAGATTACAGACCTGTAAATGTACATTCCATTAGAAATTACTGAGTACATGTTAAAATGTAATACAAGTTATACAATACAATACTGTAACCTAATGTAAAGAGTTACAGTATTAAAGTAACATAATCTGATTAATCTGAATACGTTCCATTAATTCTGGATTACTTTCTAACCCTTGAACTGCCAAACAGTTCCACAACACTGGTGTCCTACAGGAACAATCCAGTACATTTCATCTGTGCGAAATAAAACATGTGACACCATCTAATAAAGCCTTGTTTTTACCATCTGAACATGATTACAGTATGAACATCAAAGTACATTAATGAAAGGCAACCACCTTTACTTTAACAGTATTAAAACAGCAGCAATACGTCTGATGAAATTACTGATACAACATTACTTGCTTGGCAGAAGGGTTTTTCCATGCATCATGAACTAAACTGTCGCTACCACTCTTTTAAATAGAGCAGAAGTGTTTTTTAATCTCTTTAAATTCTGTTTTGTGTTCCTCTAAAAGACTGGCAACGCATCGTCACAGTACCTCAGCAAATATTATTTGAACACTGATGTGTCTTGAGCTACTAGCAAAGTTTAGTAATAACTACAACGTTCATCTGTACTGTGAATACATTCATAAAGAAGCACAATCAAATATACATGTCTTTTTAGTATGTATGTATTTTAAGATCAGATGTCTCCACTAGACTAAAATGTACATCCATCCCTGAAGGATAGAGGAAGAGGTAGAAGAATTCATTTGAATTTGAACAGAGTTCCAAAAGAAAATAATATATTTGCATTACATTCTAAAAATAAACAAGTAGAACACCAGACCTTTGTATGGGTTTATTTAAAAAAGTATCTTATATAAAAATAAGTCATTTCTGACAAACAAGCAAGAACTCAAGAGAGAGCACAGAGAGCAGGGCAGGATTGTCTGGACAGATCCTGCAGAAACAGAACATCTTCCCTTTTATACTTCATTTCCTCTTTCTTGAAAAAGCAGACGTTAGGGAATGTAACTTGAGGAAATGTGCCCACCAGGGGGCGTAGTGTGTAACTGCCCTGTTGCTGAAGTGACAGCAACGGCAGAGCGTGACAAAGCCAAGTTTAAACTTACTGTACCTGCTCTACCAGGTGAGCTGCAGGAGTGTGGTTCTCCCACAGGAGTGTGGTTCTCCCACAGGAATGTGGTTCTCCCACGCTGAGACACCGTAAGGCCTTGCAGTTTCCATGACAATGTCAAGCCTTATTTAAACTGACAGTAGGACCCCACAGCCCTAATGTTACAGTCCTTAAATGTAATTACTGTGAAGAATTTCAGTGAGTGAAGTTTTATGATTAATTAATTAATTTTCCAAAACATTTTCAGGGGAAAGAATAAACATTTACAAAAAGTGTATTCATTATTAATACTGTTTTCCTTTTTACATGCAATGTTGCTATTAATTACTGCTAATTTTTGTAATTTTGCAGGTTGGATATCTTTGCATTAGACATGCCACCTGCTGGGCAGATATTAGTTCATTGTCAATTAAGAATATCTCTAATGAAGCACTTCAATAGAAAAGTTTCTGTCATCACAAAACCCTTAAACAGTTGCAATGTATCTGAACTGATCGCTGCCCTGAACTGATCGCTGAACTGATCGCTTCAAACCTTCTGTTTTATATTGTTCCAACACGTTTAACCTGCTCTGTGGTCAACTGACTAGTACCAGTTGTATAAAACATAATCAAGTATCACTCCCCTATCTGCACTACCCTGTTAATGTGGAGCAATGACAACACACCAACACGTGCAAGAAATGTGCGGTTCATTCACCTTGCTGTGTACTATAAACTCTTTTTGGTATTGATAAAAACCCAAACTTGGCAATTAATCCTGATCGAAGGTTGGATTGTATTACAAAATACAAATAATAAGGATCAGAAATGTTGAAATCTCTTTTTAAAAAAAAGTTTCTGATTTGATCTAAACTGATTAGCGAATTTCTTTTGGATAACTGGCCCCAGAAGTATGAAAGAAGTATGGAGAAATTGGTAATCCTACTACAATCAATTTGTCCATCCCTACTGTATTCTCCTTATGCAACACCAGTTGCTTAGAACACAAGAGAACATCAACACTAACGAACATCAATACCAGAGAACATCAACACTAAAGAACATCAATACAAGAGAACATCAACACTAACGAACATCAATACCAGAGAACATCAACACTAAAGAACATCAATACCAGAGAACATCAACACTAAAGAACATCAATACCAGAGAACATCAACACTAACGAACATCAATACCAGAGAACATCAACACTAA
>JAOXYF010000009.1:20932125-20949055 GCA_028565775.1 Sternarchorhynchus goeldii
AGAGAACATCAACACTAAAGAACATCAATACCAGAGAACATCAACACTAAAGAACATCAATACAAGAGAACATCAACACTAAAGAACATCAAACACAAGAGAACCTACAGAAAATACAGAAATACTCATTTATATCAAAATGTATAAATCTAGATGGGGTTTTTTTTTTTGTTTACGTTCTTTTGACTTTTCACACATGTATTTTTTTATGTATAGTTATTTACTCATTCGTTTAATAAGTTAACATTGGCATTCTGATCCACCAATGTAACGACACTTAAAATCCTTAACCATACGTAAATACGTGTAAAAAAAAAACCCAAAAACGTCAGAACAATTTTCTCTGCCCTTTCTCTGGTTTAAATATCGATAAGATATTTAGTCTCGTTTCCCTTCCAGATTCGTGTATCTGTGAACGTGCCCGTCCATACAGCCGCGGCGCTGTGTGTCGCTCCAGAGCTTCACCTTCAGCTTTATTTTGGCTTAAAGGAGACGCAACAAAGACAACTGAACAACGACCGTTTTGGGTCGCGCCAGTAGCGTGGTTTACTATAGCTTTAAGAACTTAAAATAGTGTCTGGGTCTTTAAAAATGGATTTTGCATAGTTCTAATAAGGGAGCTTAACTAAGTTTTCAATTAATCAGAACAATTTTTTTTGCACAGAATTAGCGATAGGGGCGAGAAGATTCAGTGAAATATGTTTGACAATTGGATCACGGCCTTTAGCGAGCAAACTGCTTTCATGTTTTATTGCTTCTTCATATCTCGGCACCTAGGCGAATTTGTTTATAATTATTAACCTCATCAAGAAGTGCAGTTTGAGGAAAACGGTACGCGGTGATGGAACCGCAAAATGTTCAGACCTCGAATAACAAAGAGGAGATAGAACTTGCTATAGAAAAGGCCTCACAAAAATCACCGACCCAGCCTACACCTTCCACGCCGCGGAGGGCGCTAAGAGGACGGGGGGCTAGCCGCTTGAAGACCGAGGTGCCTTGCTCACCGGACACAAACGGTGCAACCACAAGTGCATCGGGCTGTGGACGAGTGCTACGTGACCGGTCAACACGGGCCGTTCCTGCATGGAGGCAAAGCGACATCGGCGAAGACAAAGAGGAGCTGACCCGCGATGGAGCGAACCGCCGGAGGAAAGCAGTCTGCCCGCGGCGCAGGAAAAACGTAGCAGCTGCGGGTTCGTCAGAGACGGCCAGAGAAAAATGCAGTGACAGCGGGCGACCTGCTGAGTAAATGCCTTTCCAACCCCCCCATTAACAGCCTAAATGCTCTGCGAGATCTGTATGTAGGCGAAATGTTTTAACTGCGTTTTCAGTTACACGTTGAACGGTCTTTAGCTGTAAAATGAAGGGACGTGTTCGTAGCTAGCTAAAGGTCTCGAGTAGTGGCTTCCCGTGTTTACGTTTCGTAGGTAGCACCGACTGTAAGCCTACTTAGTCCTCTGGGCTCAATTTCTTAAAGCGTCGCGCGCCGGGTTGGGAACTGCCTACCTGCCTGTGAGCTAGAGCGCGCGCAGTATCGCTTTACAACGGGAGAGAAATTTATTTTTTAATATTTTTAATATTAAAAATACACATAGCAGTTTATTGAATTACACTGCTTAAAACTGCCTTCCTCTCTCTCTCTCTCTATCTCTCTATCTCTCTCAGGTCCGGAGACATAAAGGATGGTGCAAGCACTCGAGGTAAAAGTCAATTAGCTTATGTACAACGAACAGCTGTAGCAGTAGCGTCAGATCAGCCTTGGCGTGACCACCCATGTGCTTCTCTCCCTGCAGCGGCTGGTGGTCGGCGTGCGCAGGTCCGCGGCAGGACCCCTTCCTCGCGGGCTCCACGAGGCTCGCTCAGGGTTGTATGTAAGAGCGAAGCCGAAGTGGATAGTGTTTGCGGTACGACGTGTCCTGCTCAGTTGTAGTATCTCCAATCAAGGCCCTGCCGTAATGACTTACTTTGAGACTTAATTTCCTGATAAACGTAAAGGACATGGAGGTCTGGGGTTCATTTAAACACTCGTGTAGAACAACAAGAACCGGGGGAAACTTTGCATTCTGTGTAATGGAAATATCTGAAAATGTCTACACTGATGTGTTCTGAAGGTTAGAGGTACTTGGAGTAAAAGGATAAAAAAAACCATTTATTTTGTCTTTATAAGATTTTTGCAGATTAGACATGTGACTGGTTATATACCAATCCTTTATTTTATTGAATCCAATTTGTTTCTGGAACTGATATGAATATTAAAGGCCTCTCTTATAACTGTAATTACAATTATAATTTCATGTCACGTTTCTGTAGGCGAAGCAGACAAGGAGTCTGGGAGGAAGACAGGAGAAAGGTGATGGGCATCACACACACACACCCCACACACACACATGCATCAGATAAGAAATGTTACTCTAATCATAGGAGTGTTTACTGGAGTGATTCTTCAGTAACAGTGTGGTCCATCCGTTTTTAAAAACGTACTATGATAAGGTATTAAGTTCATGCTTGAAAGCAGCACTAACAGTCAGGCATAGGGTCTGTGTGCACCTGTGTGTGTGTGCGGGCATGCGTACGTGTGAGTGTCCGTGTGTACGTGTGTGTGTGTGTGTGTGTGTGTGTGTGTGTGCGCGCGCATGTGTGTTCATGCATGCACAAGCTTGTGCCTACATCAGTGTATCCCAGCAACACGAGAAGGTGTTTAATTATAAGTCAAACATATATTAAATTATTCTTATTTCTTGTGAAATTGTGTTTTTATAAATAGCTTAGTGTTGTCCAGCTGGTATGTGTTCATTCTAGATGGGAAAAAAATGACGCAGAGCTCAGGGAACTTGAATACCTGCAGCAGGGGTTCACTGGATGAGAGGAGACTGACCCCAGTAACACCTGCTGCTATATGTACGGCTCTGGGAATTGACATGAGCAGAGGGAAGGAGCTTGAGTCTCCGTACTAGTGGGGTCACGCTGGGTACTTACAGTGGTCATGTTGGGTTCTTGTGTAGTGTGCATGCCAGACCTCTGTGGTAACAGGAAGGCTCTAACAGGTTGTATCTGGTGGTCTTCTTCAGTGATGAAAAAAAGTCACAGGGAGAGGAAGATGATGTTCCACTGGGTGAAGAAGAAACTCCTTTCATGGACGATCCAAAAGACCAAACGTACCAACCCCAGTTGCAGAGGTACATCACTGCTGAGTGTTTTAAACAACAATCACACTGAGTGTACGTGACACTGGCAGAGTAACAGGAACCCGTAGTGTTTTCCAGTAATGTGCCTAGAGGAGAGTTTGTCCAGCAGGTGGCGGTAGTTTGCCATTGTTCTAACAGTTCTACATGTTTAATAAAGACCTTGGCATTTATTAAGTAGCTAATGCAGATATTACTGTGGGTAAGTACGAATTACCGTTCTAACTTTTGTTCTGTGCAGTCAAATCAGTTTTATCTGTGCAGTCACCACAACCAGCTGATGTGTTGTTACCTTATTGTGTACTATAGTAATATACATTCTTATTAATACGTTATTCATGTTTATAAGCTAGTCAGTGACTCTGCTTCCTGGGCTTTGTCACTGTGATATGTATTGTGTACGAGAGGATAATTGCGCTTTTATTACTGATTTTGTTTGCGTTGTAGTGATGAGGAGGAGGTTGGCAGTAGTGATGAAGACGAGCCCTTTAGAGATGATCTGAACGACCGGAGCTATGATCCCAAATCTGAACGGTAGTGTTTGTGTGTGTGTGGGGGGGGTGTGCGCGTTTGAGATGAAGAATGTATGTGCGTGACTGTTGGACTCTGTATGCATGTTCACACAAAGGTATAAGGAGGGAGGGCCCATTCCAGTGTGTGTGTGTTTATTTTATTATGCATGAATATTCTAAATAATAAAACATATCCTTTTCTCATTGGATGTTACGCTTTAATTGCAGGGATGCTCCAAAGGCAAGACGCAGAGCCCCTCCCAGGCAGAGGGAGAAGAAGGAGAAAGGGGGAGTAGGAGAGAGAGAGCGGGCGAGAGAGGCAGAGAGTGAGAGGGCGAGAGAGGCAGAGGTGAAGACTGAAGGAGGGGAGGGGCTGGACGTGAAGCTGGAGTTCGGAGAGGGGGCGGAGCCTCCTAGGAAGTGAGTGGCATTGGTTCTTTTCGTTAGTACTGATTGACTAATTAAATAGTTTGTTGTATTTATGATGGATGGACATCAAAACTGTTCCCAAACTATAAAAGAGCAAAAGTGTTCAGAGATCCAACACAATCTGGTACAAGGCAGCTCTTCCCAATACACACTGCACCAAACTGAGAAGAAAGTAGTGAAAAACTGTAAAACCCAGGTGGTCATAAAAAAGCTGAAAGAAATCTTCAGTTTTTAATGTGCCAAACGCTGAATATCTTAAATCAACCAATATTCTGGTAAATGAAGTAATACTTTAATGAAGCACCAGTAAGACCCTGAATTTGAGGAAGAGAATTTGCAGGCGGTTGATACACTGCATAAAAGAAAGAGCCAAGCTTGGCTTCATGCCCTGCAGTGAAGTTTAACAGGGTTGGCTGAAGCACAGCTAAAAATGGTTTTGGTCACCCAGTGTTATGAGTTATTATTATTACATTGTTTTAATTATTACACCCAGTGTTATTAAGTTACATTATTGTCCGAATGCTTTCACTGATTAAGAACCCCAAGTCAGTTCACTTGACCTCTGTTTGGCACTGCGTGCTCCGTTTAACATTTGTTATGACGTTGGGATTTTTGGTTAAGGCTTCATTAATGTGTGGTTGGAAGTGGTATTTACTTCTACAGTTACTCAGTTTTGTGTGTGTGTGTGTGTGTGTGTGTGTGTGTGTGTGTGTGTGTGTGTGTGTGTGTGTGTGTGTGTGTGTGTGTGAGAGAGACATTTGAACATTGTTGAGATCACTTGTCGTAACACTGCGTGGGATGAAATTTGCACCAAAACAAACACAGCCTGCTGAAAGCTTCAGACAGAAAGCCATCTGGGATGCCTGGTGTTGAGAGAGAAAACGCCATGGGTTTTGTTTGAAAAGAAGCCCCAGTAACCACAAATTTATGTGCAAAAGCATATTTTAACTAATCAGTCAGACAACTGATTTAAAGTAAACCTGCTTCCTGTTCAAGAGCTAAACTGGCTGCTTCAAAACTGTTTGACTAAGAAACGTGTGCAAAACTGGCTGGTGGTTTAGTGCTTCTCACACTGAGTGACCGCTGCTTCAACACGCTGATTCAACAGAAGAAGAATACAATAGAATACGGAATGTGTGTTAAATAAAAACAAAGCTCCATCATATGCTATCTGATGGGTGAGATGTTCTTCATGGTGTGGTTTGTTCGGAGAGTGATGGGTGTGTGAGATGTTCTTCATGGTGTGTGAGATGTTCTCCATGGTGTGGTTTGTTAGGAGAGTGATGGGTGTGTGAGATGTTCTTCATGGTGTGGTTTGTTAGGAGAGTGATGGGTGTGTGAGATGTTCTTCATGGTGTGGTTTGTTAGGAGAGTGATGGGTGTGTGAGATGTTCTTCATGGTGTGGTTTGTTAGGAGAGTGGTCCAAATTGACCTATTTCACTTTGCAGTTCCGTCATCACTCATTTCTCGTTCTGTGGATTTAGGTCTTGCAGTATATTTACAGTAAACTTTCATGTCAGTGACGTGATGAATGTCTCCCATGCTGAGTCGTTTATGCACTGTTACTCTAATACTTCTGTTTTTATTTATTTATTTATTTCAAACTTTTGAAGAATTTTTATATGAGCTCATTCCTTACATGGATCTCCCTCTTCCTCTCTCCATCCAGGAGAGGCAGGCGGCGGAAAGATGACAAAAGCCCACGTCTTCCAAAGCGAAGGTGGGTTAGGCTTAAGGGTTAGGCTTAAGGGTTAGGGTTAGGGTTAAGGGGTTGGGGTTAGGGTTAAGGGGTTAGGGTTAGGGTTAGCCCCTCCAAAACGTCACCTAGTACAGTGATTGTATTCACAATTGACACAGTGTGGCAAAGTGTACATACTAACCCCCCCTCGGTGCGTCGGGGTACGTTCCCTCCCTCCGGGGACGGGACGTGCTGGACGCGCCGCGGTCCTGTGCAGGAAGAAACCCCCGGTGCAGTACGTCCGCTGCGAGATGGAGGGCTGCGGGACTGTGCTGGCTCATCCTCGCTACCTACAGGTTCCCTTTCCAAAGCCGTCATGGCTGCTAAGCTTTCCACACACTGGTTAAGAAACTTTTGATCTCTGAACTTGAGAAAACCGGCTTGCACTGTGAATTTCTGTGCATTCCTGTTTCATGTTCGGGGGGCAGTGCAGTAATGAACTGGGCTGGACCTCTCTTACCTTTTGGACTTGTATTGGTTATTACTTACATTATAGTTATTACATATTACTTATAACTAGAGAAACGCAGCCCATGGGTTCTGCTGCTGGAGAAGCAGTTCATGTCTTAAAGGGATGTTCATATCATACAGGTTTATAAACAGTTTGCAGTGAATACAGACTCACACTGCAGTTTGCAGTGAATACAGACTCACACTGCAGTTTGCAGTGAATACAGACTCACACTGCAGTCGTTTCCACCATGGGTTGTTTTGATGGGATGTTGAGGACACAAATTCTGTGGCATTTTTACTCCATTTCTGTTTAGGGGAGAGCAGGTGTTTTATAGATATATAAGTCATCAGAATTAGTATGGGACTAATACTATCAATAAAATATCAAATGCATATTTAGTTCAGTAATACCTAACATTTCCTTAAATCTGCATATAAGAATTTTAAATTCTCTCATTTTGTACACAGTATCTTTCCTGAAGGTTCATTCCTTCTCTTAATTTTCTTTCTCTCACACACAGCATCACATTAAATACCAGCACTTAATGAAAAAGAAGTACGTGTGTCCTCACCCGTCCTGCGGGAGACTCTTCAGGCTGCAGAAACAGTTGCTACGTCATGCCAAGCACCATACAGGTATGAAACAAACACGCACACTAACAGTCAGATCAATCCTGAAGAAACTCTGAATCTGGTGTCAGAAAGGAGCAGAAGGGTGTGTGTGTGTGTGTGTGTGTGTGTGTGTGTGTGTGTGTGTGTGTGTGTGTGTGAGTGAGAACACGCACGCACTCAAAGAGCTCTTTAAGCTTTCAAGGCTGTGTACTTGAATGGTGGGCAGATTTAAGTTAACCTTGTGAGAGGAGCTGCTCTGTGGTGCCGTGCTCACGGTGGGCGTGGCTTTGTGCTCGTGGCGGGCGTGGCTCTGTGCTCACGGCGGGCGTGGCTCTGCGCTCTTTGTGTGCTGCAGATCAGAGGGACTACATCTGTGAGTTCTGCGCACGAGCCTTCAAAAGCTCACACAACCTGGCTGTGCATCGAATGATCCACACGGGAGAGAAACCACTGCAGTGAGTGAAATTCCTGCTAAAAGAACATGTACACAGACGTGCTCACGCAACTTAATGTGGTATTTTTACCCAAATAAATGAAAAAAAATCCTCCCTGCTCCAACTCTCTCTCTCTCTCTCTCTCTCGTGCAGGTGCGAGATCTGTGGCTTCACCTGCCGCCAAAAAGCGTCTCTTAACTGGCACATGAAGAAGCATGATGCAGACGCCTCCTACCAGTTCTCCTGCAGCATCTGTGGCAAGAAGTTTGAGAAGAAAGACAGTGTGGTGGCCCACAAAGCCAAGAGCCACCCGGAGGTCCTGATTGCAGAAGCCCTGGCAGCAAACGCTGGCGCCCTCATCACCACGCCGGGTGCCTTGCTGGAACCGCCACCTGCACCAGTGCAGACTGACCAGGCGCCTGCCGAAGTGCAGGTGGGCTCCGTCCAGGTGGCAGTGGGTCAGGTGGGCTCTCTGGCTCCTGTGGGCCCGGGTGCAGTCACCCACGTAAGACCTGTGATGGTGGTTGACCAGGACCACTCTCTCCATGGCATGCGGGTGCCCGTCACCCTGGCCCTACCCACTGCGGAGGTGGAGGAAGGCGGGGCTTCATCGCACCCGACCTCCGCCCACGCCCTGCAGGCCCTGCCGCTGCAGTTCGTTTCTGCTCCCGTGTCCCATCAGCAACAGGCCCAGGTTCAGCCGCTGTCCCTCCAGCCCTCGGCTACGGTGGCCCAGCAGGCAGCGCTGGTGCAGCCCTTACCCGTGCAGTCGTACACATCGCAGCCTCACATCCTCCACATGACCTTCACGCCGGTTACCCAGCAACAGCAGCACATCCAGCAGCTGCCTCTGCTCTCCGTCACCCAGCAGTTACCCCTTCAGACCACCCAGCCTCGGCAGAGCCAGGCCTCAGCCCGGCCCCCAAACCCCAGCTCCGCTCCCGCGGGCCCCCTCCTCGCCCACACCCTACCTGATGCCTCTTCTGACTGCAGGGGAACTCTGGGTTTTGCTGCTGAGGCTCCACCTTCATCATCATCATCTCCCTCCCAGCCACCTTCCACTGCCCCTCAGGAGACGGGAGAGGGTGGGGCCATCTGGGAGGGAGGCGGTCCTGCCGAGAATGGAAATGTGGGAGGGGTTTGGCCACCGAGTGGAAGCAGCGAGGGGCAGGTTATGACGGACAGCACACAAGGGCAGATCCAGCATGGACTGATGTAGCAATCATGAAATTCACCTTATAATTACGAAGGAAGGTGAGGAGATAGCCTAGTATATTACAACCTCCTCGGTATACCTCCTAAAAGTTAAATATATAGGATCATAAATATATTATATGTATTCATATTACCTTTTGGTAGGTTTATAGAAGTGTATGTATCAGGGAAAGCTTGTTTTAAGTTGTTGTTATGTTTTGTACATAAACAGTTTTAGTCCTCTCCAAATATTACTTTTTTGATTTTCATGTCAATGTGTTTTGTGTTCCAAAGGCTTTTGTAACCTGTTTGACAGTTTCTTTCTGTTTTATATGTAAACACTGCATCCGTGTGCATTCTCTCAACAAACCTCTAATAGAAGCATAGAGTTTTCCTCTTTTATAGTTAACCATGGGGGGGTATTTATTGAAACAAGATTTCTCTCTCTACCCAATACACAGTGAAATCCTGGACTGTCCCATAGATTAAAATGGAAGGGTCAGTCTTGGCATTTAACTTGGTTCCCTGTGAGAGTCTCTTGTACAGGAACGGTGGCATTCAGAACCTGGAGTTAAATAATGGTCCTGAATTACAAAAAGTGACTCGGTACGTAAAACGTACTGAGAAAATCCCAGAATTTTTTTGTCAGAACGAACGCAAGGCTGTCAGTACCAAGGCCTTATGTTTACCTCATGAGAAACGTTAAGCACTGAATCCTGCCATGGAGGTTTAGTGAGACACTCCCACAACAACCACAACAAGGAAACGGAGTTGCTGCTTCTAACCTGACAACGCACAGAAAGTGGAAACAACATCTGCAGATAGTGCAAGTGCATTAGGAACGAAAGCCCTCACTACAACTCTACCTAGACATCACCTCTCTTCTACTGGCATTCACCAGACTAAACCTGAGCTAGAGAAATGTCTTAACAAAACACTGCCTGTGACATATTTTAACAATTTAGACATTTGGTAAGTCTTTCAGTCGTCCTAAACCAATTCAATAAACATTACTACACTCTCTTTTTCAGTCTCCGTCTGTGTAAGGATGATGGATAACATTTCTGGTTTCCCTTTAATGAATAGGTGCACGTTCTTAAGATTATCCACATAATGGTCACTGTACAGCTATGACTAACATGGTTTGTGATGATTCTAGAATATTCTAGAATCGCACTGAAAATTCAACATTCAGGTCATAAACTGCCAGTCTTCAAGATCTAGGAGTGTGAGGTTCTGTCTCTCTGCGAGGCATACAGCTTTAGCGCTCGTTTTGGGGGTACAAGGCCATCGTTGAGTCCAACCCTCTGTTTCTTCCTCCTGTGATTCTCGTCTTCTTCCTCCCTGCCTCGCTCTGGAAATGAGCGCGATTCCCGGGAAGCAGCTTGGTCCGCGTGACCCTTCTCGGAGAGGGCTGGCTGCGGCGGCAGGCCCGTGCCACCCTGTAGATCGCCGTCGTGGGCAAACTTGCAACGGCTACCAAAACGACAGCGGCCATCTTTTCTGTATGCCACGCACATCCTCTTCCCACCTATCTGAGCCGGGCGAGGCTGTAGAGTGAGTGGGACGTGCTTGCACAGCACATTCAAACTCTCCTCTGCTTTCTGCTTAAAGGGGTTTGCAAACACGCTGCCCCCTGCTGGTAGCACTCCTGAGCCCCGCGGCCCCAGGGGAGGAGGGGGTAGTCTGTGACAGGCGGTGTTGAGAGAGGGATGAAGCAGAACCTCTGTAGACGAGCAGGTGTTTGAGGCACCCTGAACGGCAGGCTCGTCCTCCTCTTCATCCTCATTTTCTTCTATCTCAGATTCGGAGCTGGAAGCCGACCCTGATTCCAGCAGAAAGTTTCGGAGTTTCTTCTCACCTTCAACTTTTATATCCTTCTCCTCCTCTGCCCTGTGCAGAGACGGTCATATGTAGTCATACAGTCATATAGTTACACACTGCAGTAACACTTAAAAACTGGAATCCTAAACAAAGCGTTTTGCTTTTTAGCGGATTTGTCACTTTCGGGATTCGTCTAGTTCATGATACATTGTTGTTGTCTGGATAGACACTTCATTACTACAAAAGGCCGACCTTGACCAATTTCGCGTAGTTATGTTATTACATAGTAATTAAGGGCGATGTATGCCAGTACAGGGAAATGTAATTGTTTGGTTGTTAGATCTAGAGTACTCACTGTTCGGCTCTGCCTATTCCGTCTTCTTCAGCCTCCGAGTCGGACGAGACTCCGTAGCCAACGAGCGAGTTCATGTCTACCAGTTCAATTTGCTAGCCTAAGCTAACGTTAACTCGTTTGAACAGTACAGGGCTTCTCCGGTTTGCATCAAAACAGCGTCCCAGGCCCCTTAAACTAACGCAAAATAGCTTGCTTTGCGCTGCTACTAGTGCGAAAAAGCACGGCGGGGTTGTGAATTTGCGCTGTTTGATGCACTGACTTCGAGTTGTTTATCAGGAAGTGCGCGCATCTCTTCTACTTCTCAGTCGTGTAGAAAGAAGAGAGTGTGCCCCCGCGCGACTCGGAACGGTACTCCACCGGTCCTGCTCGTGCCGTTAAGTAGGTGTGCTCGTGTGACTTTGGAACGTCGTGGAATATTAATTTGGCAATGCAACAACAAGACAGCATATTTAAATCATGAAGTGGTTACATTCAGATTCCAGCTAAGCTGTGAATGATTTAAATGCAATTAAGCCCCGTTGATAACAAGGGTTTCTCATTTTGATTGAGTTTTATTTTATTCGAAAAAAACCATTTAATCAAGCTCAATGAATTACCCCCAAAATGCACAATGCAACCCCCCTTAGTGACAAAGAACAAAATGTAGTCTGTTACTCTTTTACCGGAGCTGGTCCGTTTTAAATGACAGGGTTGTGCGTTTACTCACTTACTGGAGTTCGCGTAAACCAAGTTCACGCTCGACGAAAGTTGCTTCAGTACTTCTTGGTTAGTCTCCGCCCTCCAGCACGCGTCTCTTTAATTTTCCAAGCCTCCGTTTTCAGAAAGGGGCGGAGTGGTCAAGGCAGCAATGCATTCACTGGGGAACATCGTCGTGAATGTCCGGCGAAAGGGATACCTAACCGCACGGTAATTAATTACCTACGAGTGTTTAAAGCAAAGTCCACCGGTATCCAGGGTTTTCGTTTACCACAGGATAACACTGTAGGGGAGATAGTTAACAATGTATGTAAAACAACAATAGTCACTCCAGTAGATTGGGGAGCTATTTTAATTACTCGAGACACTGTAAAAATAAATGGCTGGCGCAAGTACTAACGGAAGACAGTGGTCGGGTGTCCAAACAGAGAAAGCCGCCGCATTGGCCAGGCTTCTTCATCAGGAATGCGTTCGTCTTCTGGAATTATACGTAAGTAACCATACAAGTATTGTTGGTCTACAGGCATTTCCAGCGAAAAGAACGAGAGCTGTGGTTGACGTGATGCTGGAATGAAGAGAGACCAGCCAAATGCCGTAAATGTAAATGTGAATGTAAATGCAGACCAAAACAGTAATGGTGTTTGTAATGGACAAGCGATGAATGTTTGCTGTGTTGGATAACTGAATGTTGTCTGTTGGAAAAAGTTTTTTTGTGTATAAACTTGTTTGTGTATATTATGTGTGTCGTCACAAGCGTAATTATTAGCTTGAATCCGAGAAACTTTCTGACCAAATTCGTGGGTGCAGTGGGTGGTTTTGTATTAATACAGAATTCGATTGTTCCGGTGTTGTATCACCACCTGGTTACCTGCCAAGTCGCCAATCCCCACGCCCACCCCCGCTAGTCTCTTTTTCCCTAAAGGCCAAAACGTCAGACAAATTGAACTTCGCTGCCAATGAAGCCAGGAGTTAGGGAGCGGTTTGGAATGCAGTATAAACTACAAATGATCTCTTTGGAAGAGATACAGACCCAAACCTATAGGTTTGTTCCATCCAGGAATTATTACTAAGCAATATTTAGATATTCCACTCTTTGTGTCTGTGTGTCACAGACACAGATTTTACAGTAACGAAGACAAAGTTAATACATTTCTCCATTATCTACTACCAAGCAGTATATCACTAGGCTGCAAAATGTGCAGTATGTGTTTATAAAACAAATAGTTATTTATCTGGAGAGCTGGACCCTGTGTGTATAACCAACCCCCTAACTTCTAGATTCTAGATTTTAAGATCCTTAATCAGTCACTTATCTTGCTCCATGCTTCCTTGTTTTTTCATAATTACTAAAATACAACCAGCTGGCAGTAGACTGTTACACCATAGGCAACAGTGATGAATTTATTTTTAAAGGCTGAAGCATCACCAGTAGAATTGTAAGTCGCTTTGGATAAATGCATCAGCCAAATACTGTAAATGTAAGGAATGGTAGCTCAAAAAAGCTCTGGTCTTCCATCATTTAAGATATTGCCTGTTTTGCACCAATTACTAAACTGATTTTAACATTGATGCTAACTTTTGTGTTACTAGATAGTTAGAGTAATAGTTGTACAGCTATATTGGCAAAACACTGAATCTTATGGTGTGGTGTAGTGATCACACTGTTCAAGGTGCTGAATGTTGCATTAGTGTGTCAGGACGACGAAGCTCAAATGAGAAATCATTCTTGTGTTTCGTACTGATCAGGTCTACCATGAAGTCTGTGTGCTGTGCTGCCCACAAGCACCATAACACCAATAGCACTGTTACATGGTAGAGAGAGCATCACACTAAACACTGCCTCTCTCTCATTTAATCTTAGTGCAATGCTTTTGGGAAAGAGAGCTCCCAAATCAGTAAAGAGTGAATAGGATTTCACTGCCACAGTCTAAAGAGAAATAGTACAGCAGGACATGTAGCTAGGGGTGTGGCCATGGGTGAGGCAACCAGGAGTGTAGCCATAGGACATACAGCCAGGGGCGTGGCTACATGACACTATATGATAAGGATGAATCTTCTAGAATCACCAACTCTGAAAGGAGGACATTCATCCTTCGCTGGTTCTGATCAAATGCAGATCAGTTAGAGCACAATGAAAGACACAAAATCTTAAAATTACTTAATAACCAGTGGTGATAATTCAACAGCTGCTAGTGAAATGTTGAGCTGTAGCAGGTGTTAATGCAGATGTAATGATTTAGGGCAGTGTTTCTCATTCTCAGGCTGGCAGGAGATGCACATAGTTTAGCGCGTTCATCCAGCACATCAGATCCAGCTTGTGAAGAATTTAATAATCAGCTGGCAGGAGTTGAATTTGTTCCTCTAGTGCAGGCCAAGCCAAGTGAGTTGGAACAGCACTGCATTAGGGGCTGTCTGTGTGAGATCCAAAGCACAGTAAGGTTTGGATTTTGAGTCGAGAATGTCAGGAGGCTGTAAAAGGCTGTCCAAGTTTGGGTCCTGGGGCCATCCCAGAAGAGGCAGAGCTGTGTGTCACAGGTCTCTGGGGTCAGGAGGACACTTGATTACCTAATGACTGTGGGTAGATGTCTTGGAGTGTAGGTTACAGAAATTGCAGAAACAAGGTCGTTTATTTATGTCTGTTTATTTAATTCTTAATTTTTTTCTGGTTTTTGTCTTTCTCAAAAACTTTATAATTTGAAACTGATGTATTTGTTTACATTTCTTTGCACTTTTAACCATTTTTTTTTCTATATGGTTAAAATATGCTTAATACATGTGGTTTAATATGTGGTAATATATGCTTTTTCTATATTGTTAATTCTCTGTTGATCTTGCTTTATTCTATGTATCACTTTCTTCTTTTCCAGACGGAACGGGAATCTTTGCCATCGATTCCTGAAACCCGAGCACAGCTGATAATCATCCCTCCATTAACTTCCTTACTCTCCACCACTGAAAAAATCTGCTTCCTACGTGCAGCTCTCAAGGAATGTCTCTGCCTGTTGGAAGACGTCATAAGGCGCGAGGACACAGAATTTTCCTATGAAGAGGAAGACGAATACAAAAAACAACAGAGAACTGTGAAAGACCGACTGGGTCACCTGTTGGTTAGCACAGAGCGACTCCTAGTGGACGGCAAGACATGTGCAGCCAGCGTCGCCACGGTAGGTATTCAGCTATTTCGAGTTGTAAATTGGTTATTCACATCTGCATAACATGACTTCTTATGTGAAACTACATATAACTTAGTTTGTGAAATGCAACACTGGCAAAAATATAAATATAGTATCTATAGTATTATACGTATTATAATGCGTATTTATAGGTTATTTAATTCTGTTGGTGCTGTACTACTCTAATTCTCTATGTTTGTGTGTTTTTCTGTCCTTGGTTTGATTGGGTTGCTGTAACGTAATTGCTCTGTGTAAAGTGTTCACTTTTTTCTTACCCCATTAAACTTTTGTAAGCAAATAAAAAAACACTTGCATTATAAAATCTATCATTTGAATTATAATGTCTTATTTATTTATAAGTAAGTGTACGAATCTGCCTGCAGAGGGTCACAAAGCCTCTGTCAAAAATACAGTAAAGCAAAGGAACTCAAGATCTGCTGCTTGGGCGAAGGGGGGTGTTGAGTGTAGAGTGTCGTGACATGCACTGGAACTGCAGAGCGATTCACCACTATGAGGGGAAATACTAGTTCAGCAGCCTTCTTAAAAAATAAAGGACGTGTTTTTTTATTATTACTTTTCTTATACCTGGACTTTGTAGGTTGACTGTTGCAGTGTGTCACTATCTGTTCTCATCGTCAGCTGATCAGCCACCCTTTGCTTTTCCACCGTTTATGACCACACAGCCACTGCTGGCCTGATGGTGTTTAGGTGTGGAGTTGTTCTGAGTACAGCAGTGACCTAGTGCTGATCGAGTGTGTGGCTGTCGGTGTGGGGATGGTGCAGGTATTAGACACAACGTGTCCGTGGGGGTTTTGTGTGGCCGACTGTGTGGTCAGAAACCCATCGCCTGGCTTATAACAACGTAATAACGTGGGTAATAACGCACTTATATTAGCAATGATAGTCTTTGTTTATAAAGCACTGTTTGTTATGAATCCAAAACATCAATGTGCTTTACATAGAAAAAAATTAAAGAAGGTTTATTTGATGTAGTATGATGATATGGTGTGATGAAATATAGTTGACAGGATGGTTAACAGACTGCAGGAAAAAATGATCTATAATGACCTCTAAATGTAATAAATCTCTGTAAAAACTAGTGTTTAACTATGCTTTCTATCTCTAATAACTCTAGTCTTTACCTATATCCTGTTATAACTATACATAGCTATAACTATATATAGAAACTCTATAACTACATTATGAAGTTACTTTCATTATGTGGTGATGCTTGCAGAACTTCACTTGTTAGTCTGATATGTGTGTATATGTAGGCCATCAATACACATCTTACTCATAATTGAAACATATTTTAAATTGTAGACCTTTCCATTTGATGTTATATTCATTTGCGTGCCTGTCTGTGTGTGGTGTGTATGTGTGTGTCTACACATTTGTGTGTGTGTGTGTTAGGTACCAGATTCAGTGGGCAGTGGGTCCTTTGCCCTGAAGAAGTGGATCCTCCAGGTACTGCAGGATCTGGCGTTCTGGTCCAGCCAAACCTCTGTGACTCTCCAGTCTCTGCCAGAGCAGGTCAAGGCTGCAAGGAGAGTGACCAGAGGAGCTAGAAGACTCAAGGGGAGACTGCGCAAATGAGCATCTGTGCACAAAATGTGCTTGAGTGTGTGTGTGTGTGAGACAGAGACAGCAAAAGAAAGAGAGAAGGAGAGCAAGAGAAAGAGACAGAGAGAGAGAGAGAGAAAGAGAGATAGGAAAACATTAAAACATGGAATTACAAGAATGTAGTGAAGAATGAAAATCTTCAAATGAGAAACAGAATGAAGACTGAGGAATGCTGGGATGAAGATATGATCATTTACACAGAGAAGTGATCCAACATACAGAGGAGGTTTACCAGCATCGTCAGACCGAGGGATCATATCTGTGATCTAGCATGAGAGCAGTCATTATTTTGAACTAAAACATAAGCAGTGTTACAGAGCACGTTATACTGTTTTTGATTATTAACGTACCCCACATGGTGTGTTTCGTAAACAATCCTATACATGGGCAGTTAGCAGCGATGTCACCAGCTTCTAGGAGAAAACACAAATTAGTAACACTAAAAGCATGAGTAAATCTTTGTTTTAGATTTATTTTTGAAAGGTTGATAACAGCACAGTAATAAGAGGACAAGGAGTCCTCTTTTATTTCATTTCATTTCACTTCATCCTTACTGTTTAGATATTCACTGGAATCATTTCAAAAGCAGCTTAAAAAAGAACACATATAAACATAAAGAATAAACTAGAATGTTAATCCATAATAAACAAAAATAGTTATATTGATTAACTGATAATATTATATACGTTTTCTGTGATATATAT
>JAOXYF010000009.1:20967507-20991975 GCA_028565775.1 Sternarchorhynchus goeldii
TATATAAAATCATTTTAATGTTCGTGTTGTTATTGTCATTATTATTGTTACTACTATGGAAACTTGCATTGTTTTTGGTATGGTAAGTTTTTTTCTTCCAGTTTAATTTTGTAAATATTATATGTACATATATACATATATATATAAATATATATGAGGAACAAAGCAGGAAAAAAGAACCATATAACACATTGTAAATACACGGCTTGTTTTGTGTTGTTTTATAAAAGTGGTCTGGTATGATAATAAAATATTGCATTTGATTTGTAATTTAATGTGATGTGGATTGTTTTTTCCAGACATATTGATAAAAATAGTTCTATCCACTAGGTGGTGCTGTTGAATAAGGGGGGGGACGAAAAAAACCCTTATCAATATTAAATTACCCTCAGGGATGCGTCCATGAGTAGATGGAGATGGTTCTGAGGTTGCAAGAGTACATTGATTGCCTTGAGATCACATACCTATGATTCATGAGAGCTTTTGTGTGATGGGCTGTGCAATTTCTAATTAGAAATCAGCTGTAAGGCAGTAGGCTTGCTACTAAACTTGAGGCTTTGACAGACCTGAACCAGCGCACTCCTGTTCATAAATTATGACTGTAGGGTAAAATCTCAATTTCCACTTAATAATTTAGTTTAAAAAAATAAACAAATCTGAATGGCAGTCTAGAGAGAATTTAAAACCGCTGGTTTATTGCAACATATATGAACCATCTTTCCATAATTCATGTAATGTTTGCCACTGAAATGTATAATTCCCTTATTTACCAATGTACAGCAGCCAGTAGTTTTATGAAATGACTGTACAATAACCTCAAAACAAAACAAACGCAGCAGAAAGCAAGTTGGTAACTACTGTACGAGCCACCGTGGCAAATCATGAACTTAAGACAAATAGCTCTTGAAATTAGATGATTAAAAATATATATACACTGCAAATTCACATAATTCTGTTATTCCAGTTTTGCTCCAGTTCCTCCTCTGTAACACATTCTTCTGTCTTGCTCAGGGTTGGCTGCTCTGCTGAGTCATCATACAAGTTTCAGGACTTAAATGTTTATCTGAAATCGACCATCTCTTCCTAGGTGAGATTTGCCTTTCTGGTATAGTACTGTAATCTAAGGTTGTTTAGCATAAACATACACTTTTCATCACATCCTGTTTAAAATGTGCCACATTATGCAAATGTAAATAAATACAAAACGTTAATACTTTTCTTTGAGTCTGTGGTTAAGGAACCTAAATAATACTCCAAATTGAATACTCCTAATTGAATACTCCTAATTGATTAATTAATTACCCAGCATTTCCAATCAGGCATGTTTAAAAAAACAAAACAAAGCAAACTGTTTTAGGACCCTGAGACCCACAAACTGCTGGTCTAAAACCCCCAGATGTCTAGTTCACATACGATTAGGTCCCCATTTCTTCTGGCTTACCTTTCTTTTTTTTTTTACTAAAAAAAAATATTGAAAGAGTGAAAATGTCAGCTGACTACTGCCAACAATGTTGTGTGATTTCAAGCCCAGACGTTCTCCATGTGTGTGACACAGACTGGTACACAAAACTCTCAACACACTGATATGGTTGAAATGCTGTGTCTGAAAAATGTGAACCACTCTCTGTACATACTGATATGGTTGAAATGGCGTGTCTGATAAATGTGCCTGTGGAGAAGTGGTGAGAAATAATGCTTTTTTTTTTTCTCCCACATCTTTAAGTCTCAAAAATGGAGCATGCTGACAAGCTAAATTTCAGTCAGTGCTAGTCACGTTTAGTATTTCTGGGTGAACTAATCAGTCAACAGTTCTACGCTGAGTTATTCATTGCTGAGTGGCTCTATGCTGAGTCACTACACTGAGTCACTGTGTGCAGAGTTGCTCTATAACTGGGTTCTATGCTGAGTTGCTCTAAGCTGAGTCACTGTATTCAGAGTCGCTCTGTGCTGGTTCTATGCTGAGTTGCTCTAAGATGAGTCACTGTATTCAGAGTCACTCTGCTGGTTCTATGCTGAGTTACTCTGCGTGGGTTCTATGCTGAATCGCTCTCGCTGAACCTCTCTGGAGCCTGTAGGGTTGGAAGCTGCGTGTTTGGATCTGTGTCCCCTCCTGTCAGGACGTCTGTGGGCTCCACTGCCGTGGGCTCAGACAGTACTGTGCAGTCCACTCTAAACCGTGTGCTTGCTGCCGTGGTTATGGTTCTCTCTGAATCCTGAATATCAGGATCCTGTTCAGAACATGGCTCCTCTCCAGCTTCCTCTGGTGAACTTCTGAGCACTGTGTGAGCTGTGCTTGCGTGCTCGAGATCGCGGGTCGGCAAATCCTCACCACCGTCTAGTGCCTGTGGCTCATAGCTGTCTGATGCTCCCTCCACAGGACAAGGAGTCTTCTCCGTTTCAGAGCACAGGGGCTCATAGTGCTCACTACTCCGGTCCTCGCAGGGAACTGGACTGGGAGCAGTGGTCTCTGTGTTTTTGGAGTAAGCGGTGCAGGGATGGGCAGGTCTCAGAACAGTTTCGGCACGATCATCATGACACAAGTCTGAAGTGAGAGCTGTCTCCTCTGTCACCTCCTCTCCCGTCACCACCTCCTCATCTCCTGCTACCACACAGAAAACAGCCTTAAACACGGGAGTAAGAGATGACTACAACTGGCCAGCTTCACTGTAAAGAACTGAAGTGCTCACCATACATCACATGTACACCACATCATCTCATATTAAAATAGATGTGCCTCCACCTCGCTTGAAAAAATGACAACAAGGGTTTTCTCACCAATGGACCCCTGCCTTAGTTGCACTGGACGATTTCTGGAAGACTGGACAGGATTCTGTTCACTCAGAACAATCACATCTCTTCCTCCTATCAATAAATCACTAGTGAGTCACTGCAAAATGAGGGCAGTCCCATACACACACCTGATCTTTAGATGTACATGACACACTGCCACATGGTTCACAGCCAACTGTAAGGTGTAATCCACCAGTACTGTACTAGACTTCTGTACCCTGGGTGTATTCTGTTAACTTTTACAGGCCTGTTTCACAAGCAACCTGGTTTAGCCCCAAGAGCACGAGGAATCTGGAGGCTTTCGATACATTTATATGGTAAATGCCCATGTAAACACTGATAACAAGTAGAAATACAGCATAAAAATAATTTAAATGCATTCATATACATAAAAAATATCCAGACATCTATTGTCTCTTTTTAAACCCAGTAATTCATGAAAAAGGCCTTAGGAAATACAGCACAAATGTAAAGGCATTTAAGTCAAATAGCTGTCAAGCAGTTAATTTACGAGTACAAAGATCTGACTGAACTGGCAGCCTATATGTACACCTAGAGAGGAAATGTAGGTCATGAACTCACAATTCAGTTCAAATGTGTTCAATTTTAGGAGATGCATTCAAAGTGCAGAGACGTAAATGTATGTAAGAACAGAGTAAAAAGAAACTGTGTCAGGGAACATACAACCCTAGCAAAACCCAAGCAGTACCATCAGATAACAAAGAAACATACTCCCTAATCCCACAGACACGTTGTAGGAAAGGCCTGTTTCAACCAGGTTCATTCAGATGTGAGAAAAACAGAAGAGATAGAAAAGAAGAAAGAGGCAGTTAAGCAAATCTCATTTTAGCCATTTGAAATACAGAACAGTAGTGAGACAATATGTGGAGTCATAATTCTAAATCTTAAAAATATTTAGGTTTCAAACTCAGTTAAAATTCCTAACTGTTCCAGAACATGCCTTATGGCATATCTTCACGACAGGTTTTCATAATTATATGTAGGAGGCATTGGCATTGGTAGGTTCTGACTAGTCCTTAAATCCAATGTACATTTTTGTTTTCTTGTTCAAACACTCTAAGGCCTAAACTGAAGGGCTTGATGATTAGCAGATTTGAGTGTTTGAGTGTTTGAGCATTGGAGCGGAAACGAGTTGGGTACTTCAAAGCACAAAATGGCACAAAAATGTGTACTACTTTGTATCTATTAAGAACCACTCTAACAGGAGATACTGAACAAGGTCCTTTAACATGGCAGGAAAGTGGCGGTTACCAGGGAGACTCCACAGTCCCGACACCTCCAGAGTCCTTAGCTTGGCCTCCAGTTCAGCTACTCTGTTTCCCAGAATCCTTTTGATACACACAGAATCCTTTATTACAAACATATAATAAACACTTTATTATATGGAACTTGGAGATATGTATTTTTCTCATTACATCGTAGCACTGTGACATAATAACAGCAGTTATTAACAGTTGTTATCTCCAGGAATATACAACACACTATCATCATAATCCTCTTTATCCAAGTCAGAATTGTTGACAGTGTAGTATTATACCTTTAGCATTATCATCAATAATGATCTTGTACATTAACATATGATAAACAGCTACAGTGATCACACCAATGTCCTTCAGAAGATGTTTTTGCACAACAATACAGCTGTAATTAAGCCCCTGGTAACGCCTAGCCAGGACCACCCCAGGATAAGGCATGGTTTCAGCCAGATCAGCCACTAACTTGTTAGTCTGCCGCTGATGCTGGATGATGGTGTTCTTCTCATGGATGGTCTCCAGCAAAGCTGTGGCCAGAGACTTCAGATCACTGATGGACTGGGAGGTGACCGGAAGGGTACAACCATTTTCCTCAGACAGCAGCAGCTCTTGCACTGCAAATACAACAGGGCGAGTTAGAGGACGTTCTTTGGAGACAAGGATGAGGTCCTGAGGGTCCTACCACCCACGCATAATTAAAATCATCAAGCTGATTGATTAAGTCAGGTGTGTGAGGCCACGGAAAAGCAAAACTGTGGACTGAAATTACTGCTCCCTATTTGTAAAATGGAAATGTACTATAATAATAATAATTAAAAAAACACATCATAAATATTCATATATTCCCAATAACCTTTTTATACTGGCCTGTACTTTGAATGCCCTTTTATCTCTACACACTACTGAATGCCCTTTTATCTCTACACACTACTGAATGCAAAACCCAGAGCAAAACCACAGCATAAATGTAGTTGTACACTGTGACTATTAGGAACATTCAGTACCTTGTTTGGCTGAGAGGACTCCTGTCAGAGCACTGCTATTGGCCCTGCCGTAGACTTTACAGTTCTTCTTGCTCTCGAGAGCAGTCTGCAGAGTGGAACATACAAAAGATATATATATATATATATATATATATGAGTAAATAGGGATTGCTATGTCTTTCAGTACTGCCCTCTTCTGCTGTTTGTCCTTTTGGACCTGCAAGGATCTTAGCTTGGTCGTTCTCCACCACCTTCAGGACTGTATCAAGCCTGTACTCAGAACAGATGTTTCTGTGTACTATGATGACATGGTATACAGGAACATCTGTTCTGAGTACAGGCTTGATACTGGTAGCATTTTGCTTCCTGCTGTTATGTGTTGTTTTCTCTCAGGGGGTATTTTTGCACAACCTGCACCTGGAGTCCTGCCTGGTGTGGTAGATCCCAGACTCTATTCATCTTGTATTTAGAGTTTGTTCCTGTGCTGTCATGATTAGTGCCTCTGTACTGTCTTTAAGTCCAGGCTTTTCCATCCATTAGCAGAATTTGCCAATGGTTTATCCTCTCATGATGGTTCCTGCTCCTCCACATTCCTGTCCTCCTCGGGTTTCAGCTGTTTGAAATGCTCACCAAGCACCTAGGGTTAGGGTTAGTATCTTGGATAGTGGTTCTGATGCTCACTAGTCCTCGGTCTCTGTCCATCTGCTTAGTGTACAGTCCCAGTGTGATGATTTGGGATGAAACCCATTGTGAAGAGTTTCCTTGTATTGATGTCAGTGGCTTCCTTCTCCTCCTCTGGCTGGTTGATTATACCAGCAGGGTGTCTGATGACTGGTAATGTGTAGGTGTTGATATCTGATTACAGGTAGTATGTAGGTGTTGATATCTGATTACAGGTAGTATGTAGGTGTTGATATCTGATTACAGATAGTAAGTAGGTGTTGATATCTGATTACAGGTAGTATGTAGGTGTTGATATCTGATTACAGGTAGTGTGTAGGTGTTGATTACGTCTCTCACAACTAATCCAGTCTCAGAACTAATCTATGAGGAACAATGGATGATGACAATTAATCCTTTGGTACTTTACCATAACTCTTAACACAAGAACTCTGCTTGAACAGCTGATGAAGGACATCTTATATATATAAGATTTTAATATTTTATATTTGAAATGAGATGGTGTTGTTAGTCATTTGAGATGAGATGGTGTTGTTAGTCATTTGAGATGAGATGGTGTTGTTAATCATTTGAGATGAGATGGTGTTGTTAGTCATTTTATTCATTTAGATTTAAAAACACTTACCTTGTACTTCATTAAATTACTTTTCAGAAGACTGACTTCCTCCTGAAGCTGCACAAACCGCTCATGAAGGTACCTAATATGCACCAAGGAAAGAAAAGACACTCTGCCTAGAGCTGAAGGAGCAATACACAGTATCTATGTACCGAAGAAAGGATGAATCGTAAATAAATCATATTTATAATCACTTCATTTGTGCTTTTCAGCTCCTTTCTAACTGTGGAACTTTCTGTAGCAGAGACACATATCTGTCCTTTAGATCACTGACCCTTAGCTTTCCTTGAGTTTTTTTTTTTTAACATCGTTCCCTGCCATAGATTTTTAATGAAATATAATAATAATTCAACATTAGCATATAATAAAACAACATATTGTATGACACAAATCAGCACAAACACATTACACAAAAACCCTATAACCAAATCAGTTGTAGTTAATAGCAGATTTGCTGCGTGGCAACACCTCACAGACGTTTGACGCTCAGTGAGCAGAGGTTTACGCACTGACCTGTTCTCCATACACAGAGCGTCCACATCCAAGATGCGGTTTCCATGGCAGCCCAGGATATGGTTAATCTCGAGGTTGAGGCGCTGAGCTTTCTCCTGGTACACCTTCCTTTCTGCTCGGACGTCCTGCAGCTCATCAGCCAACGCCTTTAGGCTATGCTCCAGCTCCTCGTTCTGGTAAGGGTCAGAGATGCATTCACGCTTCTCAGTACTAGGGTGGTGGTTTTGTGACATGGCTTGTTTGAAGGAATCAAGCTGCAGTTGGAATGTGTTCACTCAGCTCATACACTGTTTGTGACCAGTGTTTCAAATTATACTTGTGGTGTCTTTCTGTTTCGGTTGCTTGGTGAATCTGGCCCAGGTGCTGAGCGACACCCACCAACTTTGTTTGTGACATTGATGAAAGAAATACATTGTATCTTAAAAATTCCAGCAAAGTAGTTCATAATCTTGTGCTAGATGAGGGTTTTAATGTGAAAGTGCACTCTCTGATCCTGGCTGATTTATATTCGTATCCATCTTAGCTGGCACTTTTTTCATTCATCTCTGTTCCAGACCTCCCCTTGGCAATGGTTCTTTTGTGACCATTTTAGGCCTCAGATACTGCATGAACAGGAAGGTGTAGATGGCCCACCTGTTCTCGAGCTCTTTCCAGCTGCTGGACGAGGTCCTCTCTCTCGTGGGCTGGAAAATGCCGAACCCCCACCTCTTCGTCACCAAGACGTTGTTTGGCAATGGTCATCCTCAGTAGCTTATAAGAGAGACAGGACTACTGTCATACCCTTAACACCTGCTACTGTATCTCAGCAGAAAGAATTTGTAGTCAGGGGTCTCTGAAACAGACCCCATTCACAGAGTAATATATTTATGCTCAGTCCAAATATTCCATGGAATAATAATTAAGAAATTGCTCAAATTTTAAAAGTCAGAACCATCAAAAAATCTTTATCTTAGAGAGGGAGGTAATCATTCTCTTAAATGACAAGAAACCATGAGTGGTTCCAGTCTTACGTTTCTCAATCTCACAAATACATAACTTTAGTTTCACTGCAGTTAATGAATACTTTATAGCAGTTAATGAATACCATTAGGCATCTGATTTCTGATTGTCAGCTCATTAATTCATACTTTTCTGCTGTGTAAGCTTTAAAAGGTGATTGTTGTGTGTGTGAATAGATGCAAAACCTGGCGAGTATACCTTGTTGTCACCCTGGACCTCTGCTAGTCTCTGCGTCAGCTCCTTCACCTCATCACTCAGCTGCCTGTTCTTCTCATGAGCATCTCTCAACAGCTGAGCCAGATTGACCTGGCCAGGATTCAAACCCAGCATCAGTACAGAAACTAAATCGGACACATTAATAACAACATCTCAAACTAGCACATGACAGTGGCTACAGTTAAGGAAATGAACCCAAACCAATAAAAACACATCTAGAACACATCTGCAATCAAATCTAGAGGGAGCTGTAAACCTGCTTCCTTTTTTCTGGAGGTAGAGTTGGGTCGCCATCCTGGAGAGGGAAGAATACACTGCATTAGTGCACCTGTGAATCACTGCATTAGTGCACATGTGAATCACTGTGAGAGAGAGAATAGAAACACTCACTATAAGTTCTCTGTATTTTTTCTTCAGTCCCTGGTGACGCTCACGTAACTGATTGGCCATCAGTTTAAACTGGTCTCGCTCTTGCTGGCAGGTGTCCAGCTCTTTGGAGAGGATCAGCAGAGCCTCCTTCTTGCTCTCCAGCTTTCGTTTGCACACCAGGAACTGCGCGTGGGAAGGAAACACTTTTTTTTGGAACACTGACGGTTCCCATAAACATCCAGACAAAAATAACCGGAACTGTTTCGCAGAATCTGTGCAACAACGTATGTGACAAATATAATCATAAATACTAGGTTCTTTTTCAGTACGGACAGCTGTAACTACTTAATTATTGAATAAGTAATGTCACAATTCTACAAGTAATGTTATACGTACTTATAAAAGTTTTCACCTACCCTCCTTTGGTTGTCTCCGAAACATTTTTGTTGTATTTTGCGACGTGTGTTATTAAAACATGACGACACAACGGGCAAACGGTGATGGCGTTACTGTTCCCGTTTCTTCGTACTTTTAGCCTAAAATCATCCCCAAATTTCTGTGTGCGAGGCAAACAGATGTCTTTGAATTTATAGTACGAATGCGTGCTCCCACTGCCAAATCGGAAAAGGCTAATGGTCCCATTTATAGTACGTCTGCGTGGCCACACAGCCCAGTGTTCCTTTTTTCAAGATGCCCAGTAGCAATGATGATCATACTGAGTAGGATATTCGTTATGCTCCAGGATCGCGTCCTGAAACCAGGCAGTATAAGGAGAAGATGTCCAACACTATTGGATGTTCGGGACGGAAAGATTCCTGAATTATAAATCCTACGCGTGTTGGTCGGTGATATTCTGCGTCGGATTGATATTTATGTAATCCGTTTCCTAAGGCTTATCATTTGACGTGTTTGGTCTTTTTTATGAGCCTTTCCCGTTTAAAGTCTGAATGACGTGTTTCCCGTGCTTTTATGGGTGACATTCGGAAGCTTTAATCAGTCACGACTGTCAGGATTTATGCGAGCGGCCAGCTAGCGTTTCGCTGTTGAGGTAAACATGTGCATCGCACAAACACGGCCTTTTAACCTCCGCGCTGATCTGATGTCCTGATTAGACAGTATACGATCCGACTAGTTCGTGTAATGTTAATAGCTCTCGCATACCAGAAAGCACAAGCTTATTCGCAGCCAGAACGTCAGCAAGCTGACCGTAATGCGCACGCTTGACTTACCTCGTTCACCAGCCCTTGCCAGTCGCTTTCGCTTCTTCGAGAAGGATTCATTTTGGCTCCGTGGTGTCTTCAAATAAAATGCACCATATAGGAATATCAGAATTTGTCACTTGAAAAGCATCTTTAGCCGCCACCATGAGTTACAGATGACAGATTGATCAACATCACTTCCTGTTGTCACGACCAACGTCAGTGTGTCCGACGGGCCTCACCAGCGCACGCGACTCTCAGGGTCTACAGAAATTAACATCTCACTTGCCAACGGCGGGCATACTTCATTAATTTTGCCTAAATTTAACGAAACTCTCGCTGTAATTTAGCTGCCTTTCTGTGCAATTCGTATGCTAACATTTACGAATCAATGATTTGTCTAAATCTGCTCTTACCTACAACACTGGTCAAAGCCATTTCAAACACAAAACAAACAAAAAGAAACTGTATTGTGTATTTTTTCCATGCTGAATCCAAATATGTTTTAATTTTTTTGATCAAGTATACTCATATGTGTTTATGTATAGTATGGAAGTAAAGTGGATGTCTTCTGTGAAGGCAGACAGCTGCTGGAAACTGAAGAGAGACGCTACTGGGCAAAAATATAGGCAAACATACACATTTTAGAAGTACGTCTGTACACATTTTAAGTACAAAAGCTGCCTTATTTGTGAATAAGAAATTAATGTAACCTTAAACTGCCTTGTCAGTTAAAAACTATACGTGATAGAAAACTTCTAAAAATAAAGTCAGCAAAAATATTTGTGAAGCACAAAAACAAAAAAAGTTCAGTTGTTGCCCCGTGTTATTTATAAACATTTAAAAAGTTGTTCCGAACCCGATATGCAGTGCTGTAGAAATTGATATTTAATTACTAGGAAAAAGTGAAATGGCTATGAAGACCAAGTACAGTAATCAGTAAACGTGTTTTGACAGATCAAATATACCTGCAACCTACGTGGAAAGAGCCTTAAATAAAGAGCAGAATATGTTTATGTGAACTTACGGAAAATGTCTAGTTCATCAATCAGCTGTCAGGTCGACTCGTTTGGTCCACGTGCCGGCATTCCGACATTGTGCTGATGTATTCATCCATCCTGGCGCTAAACCCTGGCGGATGCTGACAAGCGGCTAACACGAGCTATACCGACACCTTGATAAACTATGTTTCTGCAGGATCGTGCAAACTGAACTCATGTACTCTGGAGCTTTGTGCATTCACCTTGCTGGAAGGACATAAAACTGAATATCAGGAAGGTGGAAAGACATACAAGGACAGAGTAACACAGAGAGGATATGCGGTCATTGATCAAATATGGCAGAAAATGGTGAATTATATCTGGATAATAGGGAAAACGCTTTATTCACAGACAAGCACCAATGGTTATATGGTATGCAATGGTACATTTATTTAGATTTTCATATGTAGAGCAGGGTACATGATACAGGCACATGGTTGCTTCAACAGTAGTGAAACAAACCTCCCTATAGAAACCAAGACTTTAATTAATTCAAAACGCATTCATTCTATGTAAGAGCTATTGCTGATACTGCCGGAACCTCGGGGGCGAGCGGCGTTTTACACACCAGTTTTAACAACAATGGTGCAAAGCCCCAGCACTTTTAGATCAAACTAAAACTGGTTTTATATGGAAAAGAAAAAAGGTCCACTCTGCTTAATCTGGTGCGTACCGACATGTAAGTCAAACTCAATGTCAAGCTCGGGAAACGTTCCTCAAAAAGCGGGCGGCTAGGACCGAGCAGACTGTTACAGCTCTCCTGTAAGTGCATTTATTACGAAGCACTGTCCAATATACACTTGTTCACCGTTTGTATTATCACCCTGTGTTATATTTACTAAACGTCTGTTGTATTTCTTAATGTGGCACCACACCAATCTCTCTAGTATGCGATGATCTTCACAGACACTAGCTAGCAGTTAGCTATTTGAGGACAGCACAAAACACATGAAACAAACCATCCTGACATTGCTCGTGAAAAGGTTTGATGAGGCATGTTACTGCATAACTTAACATAATACTGAAAGTAAGTTTCAGTTTGTCAGATAGAAGGACGGGATGAAATTAACCCTAACCCTAACTCTAACCTTAACCCTAACTCTAACCTTAACTCTAACCCTAACCTTACCTGTGTAAAGCTTTATCACTAAAATTTGTACATGGCTAACGTGCAGGTTAATACTTAGCTAGAAATTTTATAAATATGGGTAACAGAATAACAGAACTGACAAAGACATCAGTCTTTGAATATTTCATTATGTTAGTTAGGCCCAATTTAGGACACATAGCATTATAATATATGTGCTAAAAGTAGCAGTAATGTAAACAATGGAAGATGTTTTTGTCAATGAGAGAGAAGATGATAAACCAGACTGGTCTGGTATTGTTGACAGGGATGTTTGCCTATTTGTTATACTCTTGGTGATTGATTTATAGAGTATTTATTCAGTATTTATACAGTATTTATTCTTAAATATGCCTAAATAGCCCAAATGGCTCAATCTCCAGCCAGAGGGACACGATACCAGATTTTTGTCGCCACTACTTTTGGAGGCGTGATGCTACATCTGACTGTTCTTCACGGTCCATGTTAGGCCATCTTTGGTCAGCACTGTTAAATCTACTTGCATAGCATTAAATCAACTTAAAAATGTACTAAAAAATGACAGCAACGTTTGTTTGTCTCATCATGGTAACGGTAACAGTCTCATAGAGTGACTGCGCTCTTGGCTTCAGACAGCCCACTCTGTCATAGGTAAATAGTAAGAAAGAGCCTTGGAGAAGGTAAGCAGTGAAGGTCTGATTTCCCAAAAGCATGGTAGTACAGCTCAGCAGTACGTGCTAATCTCAGCAGCGGTAATACAGAGATCTTCACAACATAGAAGAGGGTTGTTTTCAGTATCTTAATGACCTTAAAACACCTGTGCTTTTCAGATACCAAAACCCTAAAGTAAGATCACCTGAATAACTTGTATAAATGTAAATCCTTTACATAATTATAAACAACAGGTGTGCACCACATTATGACTTGTCCAGTCAACCAGAATAGCTCTACCATCGTTTCTGCTTATACTGTATTGCATTGGTCAATAGGCCAAGACAGGGTTATTTGCATACATATTCAGTGAGGAAGGATTTGTTTGCCATTTGTCCTTATGTATTACACTATAATACCAAAACACACTGTACGTACTCTGCGGTCTCAGCTGTAATTAACTGAAACATGTTCAAAAACCTTAGTTTTTCCCTTGAAGCTGGTTGCGAAGAGAAAGTCCCGCTGACCTGTAGACAGGGGTGTAAAAGAACGTGGCCACTGAACATACACCTCCCTGAACTTGATGAATAGCTGCTTCTCCTTGTCCCACCTGTAGATCTTTGAGAATGAAAAGTCGCTGCTCAGTACCAGATAGTGCTGGTCCTTGAACGTGAAGGGCTGTAAGACCATGGCACCACGTGAGGGCATGGCTTGAACTTCCACAAAGTTCTTGCCTGTCCACTTCAGGACCTTTGAATCTCCAATGTAACAGGCCATTGCTAAGTAGAGGACATTGTTGATTCTGAAGGCTTTCACACTGACCATATCATCCACGTTCGGTATGTCATCATAGAAAACAAACATCTGGACTCCCTTGTTCCACTGGTAAATGACAGTGGGCTGTGAACGGCTTGTCACTATGAGTACTGGCTTGCCATCCAGGTCAACAAATTCTGCATCAGTGTCACAGAACCACTCATGAAGGAACTGGTGTGGGAAAAAGCCAGTGTCATTCCACCTGAAGAGGGTGGACACGCCCGCTTTGGAACTGTCAGCGATCAGGAAGAACCACTCATCCCCGATTTGGAAGACTTCGATGTCATTAGGCTTGGACACGTTCAGCATCTCTACTGTTTGGAACTTGGTGAACTTATTCTGTTCTTGGTCGAATTTGCAAATGTGAGAGTCATCCGAGAGCTGGGTCACAATCACAAACACCTGCTCGTCAATCAGCACAGACCTGCACCCAAAGACCGATTGTCCTGGAACAGAATTAGAACCAGGCAAAATTTAATTTACATTCAGTTTGATTCAGATCATTGTTCTATATTGTTTTACTTGATAACTTTTAAATGAACCTGTGATATTATCAAAAGGCCTGAATTTGGTTTCAATGTGATCCCATTCCATGATTATGCAGCTGTCTGAGTCTGGTACTGGCATGGCAGCATAGATGTCATCTTTATAGAAGAAGATATCTGCTTCCATGGACTGGGTGTTTATGATTTGATGAGAGATAAAATCTGCGAAACAAACAACACAAAAGCAAAAAGTAGAGCAAGATTTTTCTTACTCCAGAGCAGCAACATAAAAATATGAAATAAAATGGTAGGACTGTGGAGGTAGTTACCAGTGGAGATGCACCTAGAGTGCTTCTCTGGAACATCTTTCATTAGGACACCCTTGAGCTCCAGCGGCCCTGCGCAGTACACGTCTGAGACAGTAGCGTTTGACCTCTTCAGCCACAGCATTAACCACATGGATTCACAGTCACACTGAAATAGGTTTCCTCTCAAATCTCTGGTGTTGTGAACAAAGAGTTAAATTACAAGAGAAATCAGTAACTGTTTGATAATGGTTTAATGTCTACAATGGTGTTTGCATGGCAGACCCTGGGGGTTTTTAGCTCCACGGCACAAAAAAGATCAATATTAAGGGTAAAAAATATTTTAAGGAATTTTGTTGTGAGTGAAAACTTCAATTTGTTGGATAAAGAAAATATACTTGCTTACCCTCAACAAAAATAACAACTCCTTATCAGCACCTCCAAACAAATTGCTTTCATTGGTTGAATGGTACTCACAGTTCTATCAAAGTACTCACAGTTCTACCAAAGTACTCACAGTTCTATCAAAGTACTCACAGTTCTATCAAAGAGTGCAGATACCCAAATAACCCTTTGGGTAGAGATTTCATATTATTGTTGGCCAGGGACCTGTAGAAATGCAGGAAGGTAAAAATAGAAATCACTTGTCTCTAGAAACATACAGAAAATAATTAGCTTTCAAAACTCACTTCTTGGTGTAGGGAACACAAGAAGACTGGACTGTCTATATCAGAAATATTCATAACGATATATGAACTCTTCTAAACATGGGACATAATTTTAACTTTAAGCATTGTTGTAAAATAACTGATTGATTATTATCTTCTATTTCTAAAATAACTGCATTTTCTAAACTGCACAAAATGTTCTTATTTTTTCAGGTTAATTCTTTCCTTTCCAATGCAACAATTACAGCCAAAGTTTTCAGGGTTTACTCAGCTAAAGAGGCTAAACAACTCTTGTATTTTCTGCAATTTTCTATGCTTTTTTATTGCTGATTTGCATCTGGCTGTTTATCCTTTCGACAAAAGAAACGTTTTAATCCATGCAGTGCTTCTGTGTGCAAATGTGTCCCTGCAAATTACAGATGTGTGACATCACGAAGTCCTCTGAAGGCATATTTGCTAATCTCTTCAATCTTGTTCCCTTCGATAAACCTGAGTGAATGGTGGAGGTTTGAAAAAAAAAATCACGTCAGTGCATATTAGAGAAGTACATATGAATTCACTTCATATTTTAGATAACAAATATTACAAACCATACAGTATTTTCATACAATTGCCCTTCCACAGATTAGAATAGGTTTCATGGACTAATGCTAAACCTTTTATTAACCACCCTGATGTATGCTATATTCTTATATACAGTTAGAAACAGTGAATTAACTTGAATGACTTTAGTAATAATAATAATAGTTTCATAACTGAAGAACTCTCTTTTGATCAATTCCAAATACAGCAAAGTTGCGTCAGGACACACTTACAAGTACTCAAGGCGAGAAAGACCCGAGAATGCGTCTTCCTTTATGATGGAAATGTGATTTGAACTGAGGAGCCTAAAACATGGGGAGAGATTTTTTCATTCTCATGGCTGTGAAAATGACAGGACATTTTCTGCATTGCGTTTCACCTAATCCGTGTTCATTCATCACTCTCGTGAATGTCTCCGTTTTATCATCCTGTGAAGTTGTACAATACGTATACCGCACTGTATGTTGAATTTGTTATTTATTAATCTGTTACATCTTGTTTATTATTAATACAAAGATTATTCACATAATGGACAGCAGCAGAAATTAATATCAACATTTTTTGTGTGTAATCTGTCTCAGAGGAAAACATCGTGTAATGCGTTTGATTGATCCCTTACAGTAACTGCAGCGATGGCATAAGGGAGAACATATCCTCCCTGATTTCTGGGAAGGTTCCATTGACTATACTCCTGTAAAACACATACATTCATTCAGCTCAGGTTTGTATATTCGGTCTAACTAAATGTATACAGTAGAACGAAATCAAACTATCTCTTGAACATGAACATAGAAGTATTTTAAGATATAGTCTTTCTATCCTAACGTAACGACATTCAGTTTAATTATTTTGGTACACTAATTTATGACACGAGAGACTTACAGAGAGTTGATGTCACTCGGAATAGTCCGAGGGATGAAAGACGATCCGACGCAAATAATGGAATCAGACGTACAAGTGCAACCTGAAGGGCATTTGAAATTCCGTTTTGCTTGTAATATTAGGATGCTACACGAAAGCAATAAACTTATGAATATAAAATGTCGAACGGGAGACATTTCGTTTGTATGAATAACGTGGCTTTTAGGAATCTAACAGCGCGCTCCTTTCGCTGTCCTGGAGAGCGGCGCCGAAATGCTGCACAGATGACTGACCTCAGCAAGACAATTGCAGTGATTTCCGCGTGCCCCGCCAGTGGAGACCTCTGGGTCCACACGACACGCCTACCGTAGAATCGGCTCTTCAGCAAATGTGAAATTGACTTACACTGGGGCAAAATGCAGGTTAGCGTCTAAATAGGGTTTAACAAATGAGCTTTTGAGTTCGTTTAACATAACATTTCCGGAAGTGGTATAGATTATTACCATATGACCGAAACTTACAATATAGACATATCCAAATAAGGAAGTGTAATGTACAGAGATGCATATGTCGATATATCAATCATTTCAGGTTTAGTTGGGGTTTTTTTGTTTGTTTGTTTATTTTTTGCTGATTTTGTCTATTCACCGTGTTTTATCATATGTGGATCCGTACACCCATAGCTGAAAGACAAATCAGCACCTTGAACAGAGAAAATAATACGCGTCAGCCAACATGTCCAGTTGAGTTTGTGACGTAAAATAACTGCAATCGTACGGATATAAATAAGTGAATATTATATAACACGGTAAGTTTTATCCGGTTTACCGAGGAAAGCGTAGGTTACGGCTAATGTCCTTGTTATGTGGCAGATCTTCACAGAACTTGAGCTGTAGTATAATGACTAAGCACTTAGGTCATCAGTTAGGAGGCGCAGACTAGAGAGCCCTGGTTTTGTTTTGATTTGTTTTCTTAAAGTAGGTAGTAGCAACGATCCACCTTTTTCACATTCGCTGATGAAGTCGCTCGAACAAACCATAAAGTATCTAACGTTTCGATTTCGCACAGGCATGAAATACGGAAAACAGGACATTTACCATTTTAGGCGAAATCATTTTCAAATCAAAGAAACAGTATGGCGAACACAAATTGTTTATGGCATGAAATTGGCTCTAAAGGTATAACTACAAAGTGGGGCTAGTGAATGTTAGTCATTTAGTTAATAAATTGCATGATCTCTCCTCTACCTGGGTTTACTGGTTGCAGATAACAATGAATAATGCGATTTCTAAGATAAGAACTGTATGGACACAAAACTCCCATTGCTTCCAAGAATACTCCTCCAACTTGCATTGGATTTATTTTTGCACCTGATTCTAATATTTCTGGTTTGTAATTTGGGATGTCATTCAACCCATGACACATGTAAACAAGCAAACCCAGCGAGGCTGCTAACCCTGAGACACTTATGATGCTAACATATGATGCTGCTATGACGCTAACATATGATGATGCTGCTATATCACTGTAAATTCTGGGTTGTGAATGTTCCATTTAACCTATCAGTGTTCCAGAAACAGGACCAAGCACGAGCTGGGTAGAGAATGACTAAGATGGACTACAGTCTGGAAACATACACTTATAAAATGCAAGTATAAGATAGATACCCTATTTTATGAGTGTAAGATAAGTTTTTCTATTAAAATGACTGGAGTTTGTGTGTAATATCAATTATAATATTTTTCAGTTCCAAATACATTAGGAACCATCATTAATGCTGCTATTTTAAGAGCTGAGGATGTTACAGTACTGGTTTGTATGTTGAGATAAGATAAGATGACCTTTATTGTCATTGAACAGTTACCTACACAACAGAATTGGAAGAGCCTTGAATACAATGCCATTTAAATGTGCTTGAGACAAGATAATGCTTGATCATGCTAGAGACAGTTAACGCTTGTTTAATCCATGACAGCCCCTCCCTCATTAGAGGGAGGTTGTATGTAGTTGCTATGTAGTCCTTATAGCTGAGCAAACCACATTATGAAGCTTAGAGCAAGTTGTGTTGTCTTATATCGTGTTTTGGATTTGATGTTGAATGGACATAATTAGCTATTTCAGTCTACACTTATGACCCATACGAGTAAAGGCAATAACAGCCTGCAGTGTGTTGTAGTTAAAAATGTAGATGTTCTACAAATCCCAGTGTTTACAAGGTTTTCAAAGACACAGGACATTTTGTACAAACAAACACCTGTATAACTCACCTGTATCCCTAATGTTCACATGTTTCCTAATATTCTATTATATACTAATAAGAGTATAGAAGCCAAAAATAAAAAATAAATAAACAACTTTTATTCATACGAGATTCATCCCAATCAAACTAGGGATTAGGAGTATCAGAAGAGGATGGGCTCCCCCTGTTTGAGTCTTGGATCCTCTCAAGGTTTCTTCCTCATGCTCACAGGGAGTTTTTTCTTGCCACTGTCACCATCACGCCCTTGGCTTTATGTGGTTAATAGAAGCTGAAGGCATATAGCCAGTAACCCTTTTGCGTTAGTCTAATCTACAGGTTATGAAAGCATCTAGTTGTTAGTCAGCCTTAAGATGTTTTATATTGGATGTTTTATCATGCTGCTTTTTAAGTGGCGTGACTGAGTTGTTAATGGTTCTAGATAAGAGACAGAAATAGGTTTTGCTTCTTGAACAATACTTTTCTCAAAATATCTTTCAAAATAGGACAGTGAGGGGTCAGAGGGATAAAAAAAAACGTAATGTTGTAAGAACATATCCCATTACAGTACAGTCTGGTGTTAGAGTTTGTTCTAATATGAAATGTAATTGTCAATATTTCAATAGGTATCTCTTTCCAATAGTCTTACAGAAAGTGATCCATTAGAACATCATATTCATAAGTACAATTTCATTAGCGTCTGTGTGAAAAACAGTTTGCAACGTTTTCTTGCACGTTCTTTTCCCGCAGTGATACTAACTGCACATTAATAGCCGACATGCGTGCATCGTGGAAAGGCACAAGTTCCGACCCCACTGTGTCGTTCGGTAGTTAAGACTCTCCGAAAATCAACACCGCGTTCTTTCATCAAAGAGTATCGTCCTATCAGATCACAGAAATCCTGGATAACTTAATAGTAAGATATTTGCATAAAATGTTATTCTACAGTAAAGGACATTTTAAAACGGTAAAAGTGTGCGCTCGTTACTGTGTTGTATCATATTCTCACTGGGGGGAAAAAGTGTCCGCGTGAAAGCGTCACAAAGCCAAACCCGAACGGACCGAACGCTGAACTGGAACCACGGGCGCGGGTTACGTAAAAGGCTGCGTGATGACGTAGAAGGTTTTTTTTCCTGTGGTTTGCCAAGTACCATGGGAAAAAATAGTAGCTTCCGCGGTGCGGAGTCGGTGTGTTCGGCGTGTGATAGGTCCTGTTCTTGTCTTTTGTGGTACATGTGCTTCATTTAAATGGTTATTGATTGGACTTTGCTACAGCAAATAATTCCTCTGTCGTAAAAAAGTATCAGAAATAGTCACTTTGTCATTACATACAAATATAGTTAATCCTTGTCGCCTTGTTAGCGTTTTAGCCTCCGCTTCTAGCCTGCTAGCAACTTTGTGAAAGACGAGGTTAGCTAGCCAGCTGTCATACATCTGATCTTTAACCTGAGCAACTTTAAAATAACACCTCGGTCTCACTAAATAATTAACGTATTTCGTCTGTATATTGAAAAAGGTGTCCATCATAACAGGAGTGGGCCCGAACAATTGAAGTTCATCGCCGGCCGGTAAACAACAGATACAACAGCAGTGTCTCAGTTGCCAGCGCTAAGCTAATCTCGTCATCGAGTCACAAACTCAGCTGTGTTCCTGCTAGGTATCTAAACCTACTTCCATTATTGATCGTCTAGTCAGAATCGGGCCTGATTGTGGTGCAGTACTGCATCGACACTGAGCCCCAAAACAAACTTCGATTGCAACGAGTCAGAATGAGTTACAAGCCAATAGCACCCGCTCCTACTGGTTCCAACCATACACCCCCAGGTAAGCGGAAATAAAACTTTTCCAAGGTTTATTCCTACTTTGACGACTTTTCAATGGTGGTGTAGTGTGAAAGGTTTAATCAGATTTGGGTTTTTTTTTTTTGTTTTTTTTTGCGAAAGTTGCGAAAGTTCAAATCTAAAAAGGTCGTATTGAGGCGAGCATAAAGGGACTGTAAGGAAGTAATTACAATTTGTATGTTCTCTTGCATCAATAGTTTCGTGGCGCCATATTGTGTGCCTACGCAGTGCTGGGTTCGTCCTGTCACTTAAAGCAGTCAGATGGCGCTGTGCCGAGGCTTCCGGCCACTCTGTTTACACTGGCGGAATTTCCTTGCTGCGTGAAGCCCTCTGCTAACCCTTGTTGACAGGTACTTGACGGTCTGATTTCTCTACTCGTCTTCTCTCCGTCGTCACAGGATCCTGTGGTTCTTCTCCATCCATGCCCTCATCTTCCAACTTCAGGCCAGCTTTCAGTGACTTCGGCCCACCATCAATGGGTTTTGTGCAGGTGTGTTAAAGTGCTGTACTTCTGTCTATCTGTCTCAGTTAAAATCTTTTTTTTCACTCTTTGAGAAATTTGTTCTTAAACTTAATCTCATGTTACGTGACGTCTCAATCTAAAAATCTTCGAAGGAGCCTCTTGTGAATCTTAATATTGTAAAATATTTTTGGCAGATTACTGATTGTCAGTAACTAAAAGGAACTCCATTGTAGCATTTCATTATGAATCAAAACCATAACAGACTGTGTTTACACACCTATTGGATACATATTTGAAATAAGTAGTCACCATGTCTAAGTTATTTATCTTTCATAAGTTAAATAAGACATACTTCTTAAGGCTTTTTATATTAGGTGTCCAAGGATATGCCACAATATCTCTAGCCCCATTTACACCCTTTATCATCGTATAAGTTGTGATCTGGTCAGAAGTGGTGAGTGAGATGCTTGTTCTCACCTGGGCTTTTCTTACGTCTCTTCCCACTTATGTTTCTTACACTGGATCAGAGACCACTGTCTGTGTTTATAATGGAAGTAATACAATTCCTTGAGGTTTTCTTTGTGCTGATTCCTCACTCCAAATTAAAATGAGGAATATTATTCAAATTGGAGACACCAGAGATCCAGATTCCTGACCCATGATCTGTGGATCTGCCAGATCCACCCTGATGCCCTTCTGTTTAGCGTCTCACTAACTGAACATCACTCACTCCATGATGGTCGAGCTAAAGATACAAGCTAGGACCAGTTGTGGACACCGTCTGATATATACAGTCATCACAGGGAAACTAAAGACTAATTTTACACTTTTACTGAATCACAAATTATTTATAATCACACAAATAATGGTAAGACTTGTTTGTTTACTGTTTGTACTGCTGTGGTGGCTGGTGGTGGCCAGAGGAGGATGAGCCTGCCTTTTGAGTCTTGGTTCCTCTCAAGGTTTCTTCCTCTTGCTCAGAGAGAGTTGGCTTGATCACTGGGGACTTCGACTCAGACATCTGTATAGGTGCTGTGCAACAGCTGTTGTAAAAAGCCCTGTATAAATAAATTTGACTTTGACTTGAAAGTTGAAATATGATGGCTGCACTGAGAAATGCTGCATCCATGTCTTACTCACTGGTCTTACTCACTGGTCTTACTCACTGGTCTTACTCACTGGTCTTACTCACTGGCTTTTTGGTTTGCAGGTTATCGAGTTAGCAGGTGTAAATGCTGGTTCCAGAGTAACATTCCTCTTTCCTTGATGTCTGGACAGCATCAAAATGTGCATTAGCATTTTCACTCCAAATTCCGTGTGATCATTAGGGATATTTAGGTTCGGATCAGCCGGAGTCCCACACACCAAACGGGCGTATGCAGAATAGGAAGTTGTTCACTGAGAAATTCCCTGTTCAGTACGACACAGTGAGATGAGGGAGAGCTGAGTTACTGAGCAATAGCCAAACTGTTTTGATAACAGTTGCTGGCTGAATGACATGTGCTACTGACTTGTGTCACAGTCAGTACTACAGTAATGAGGAGTGGATTTTGCAAAACCACATGCCCCAACCAGACTGCTCAGTGGGGCTCACACAGGGAATAATTGAGCAGATTTATTGTAGGATGTTTGCCACAAGTAGAATGTCAAAGAGAAGAACCCAGTGCTGGTCACGTATAACGCAAAAACCATGACACTGGCTGATATTGCTCGACAAATGGACTGTCGTGTGATGCATTGCACAAACACACAAAATCTGAAACCCCTGAAAGTGGAGAGGGTGTCTGAGCTTTTGCAGAAAGTGAGAAAGCTGGTAACTGTTTTCCTTTCCTTTCTGAAAAGGAAACCCAAAAGCAGCTGAAATTCGATGTGAAATGCAGGCGCAGTTACACCTGCCAAACCACAAGCTAGTCCATGATGTTTTCACAAGTTAGAACAGCTCCCTTGATATGTTGGAGTGGTTTAGGGTGCAGCTGCCTTTGTTGAACACCCTGGTGTCAAGAAAGAGGGTAAAAAGCACAGCCAGTCTGACGGATGGAGACGTGACCCTGAGCCAAGAGGTCGTTGAATCGGTGACCCGTCTGATGGTGGCAACCACTCTCTTCAACGAGGAGGTTCATACAGAAACTACAGCAGTACTATTTGTGGAAAAAAACTACACTAGAGACTACATCAGTATTGTTTGTATCAGTAGTGTTTGAGAAGGGGCCAAGTGTTGTTTTAGACTTAAAAACGAAAAGGCAAGAAATGGTTCTAGTACTAGAAAACCAAACGAAGTAAAATGGTATTTTCTTTTGTTAATATGGTTTACTGCCTGCTTAAGGATCATCTGAGAGGGATGGATCAAATTATCTGAACCATATTAAATTGCATAGAATTGTATTCCTTTGCATTGTGTTGAATTGCGTTGTTGTGAATCAAAACGTATCGCAGGGCACCTGCGTCACAGTTGGGGTGAATCGTATCGTATCGCAGGGCACCTGCATCACAGATGGGGTGAATCGTATCAGAAGTTGCTTTGTGTGTTTCTTTAATGTATTGGATTATTGGCGATGCATCAAGATGTGCATCACATCAGCCTCAGTGATGCAGATGTAACACCCATGGTGGATCCCCTTCCTCCCTTCACTCCTGGAGATGCATATTTACCTGTTTACACTTTGATTACTTATCCGATCACTCTGTATGCATGTTCATGCAAGGTGTAAATGGTGTCTGCCTCCCATTAAATTTCCCAAGTTAAACTTCAGTTGATTATTCTGTGTAAAGCACATACTTTGTGTAGTGTAAGTTGGGGAGAAAATGTATCCAACTTGGATCGTTGACTTAAATTGTCCCAGAGAGTAAGAGCGTAATATTTTCCCCTGACTGCACGGAAGGGAGGCTGTGTGACCCTGGTAGACCGAGTGAACAGAGTGCCACTGTGGAGGCCTCGGTGACGATGTCTGTGTGTTTGTGCCCAGCCGGTGAAGGTGTCCCAGGGCTCCACCTACAGCGAGCTGCTGTCGGTCATCGAGGAGATGAGCCGTGAGATCCGCCCCACCTACGCAGGCAGTAAAAGTGCAATGGAAAGACTCAAGAGAGGTACCCTGTCCACACCAAAGCAAAGGGATGCTGTAGAAATTATATATGAAACATTATATATGAAATGAAGTGCTACAGGGTGTTGATAATGAAACGTGTGAATTCCATTTGGATGCAATTTACCCCTCGGGTATGAGAAGGGTTAACGTTACCTTAAAGACCCTGTTTCCCAAACTTTGATTAAGCCTAGTGCTGGATTAAGTTGCAGATTAAATTGCTGTTGACTTAATCAGAGTCTGACAGCGTAGCTCAAGCAAGCTTTCCACACCATGAGATGTTAATATAAACAATTTGTTTTTATTGACTTGCCTTAATAAAGGCATTCTGAAGGACTGTTCTTCTATTAGTATAAACAAGATTATTCTTATGTACATGTAATGCAGACCATTCCTTGTAAACCTTTAGGAACAGTTAAGTGGAGTGTGTTGAGAGGGTTAGAAGATAATTTGTTCTCCAATACTCTCCCCTCTTTCAGGTATCATCCACGCCCGAGCTCTTGTGAGGGAGTGTCTAGCTGAAACTGAACGAAGTGCTCGCACATAACGTACACCCACAATGACCCTCCTTTGGTCTCATGTCTCTCCTGTACGTCTTCACTTTGACACACACCTCATCCACTCCTTCATTAATTTCTGCATTCATTCATAACCCCCCCCCGTGGTTGTGACACACATATATGCAAAAGAAACAG
>JAOXYF010000009.1:20992075-21018516 GCA_028565775.1 Sternarchorhynchus goeldii
ACACTCCATATAAAAAGTATCTTGGAAGACTTATGGGTCTTCATTCCGGGCTAAGTGTATCGTTTTGTAATCTCAACTTTTGCAGTTCTGTATTTAAATACAAAAACAATGTCAGGTTTTGCAGTTAAACACAAAAATAATAAAAATGTCAGATTTTTGCAGTTAAACATCCTGTATGCCTCTGTGTGTGCGCGTGCGTGCGTGTGCGTGCGTGCGCGCGCGTGCGTGCGCGTGTGTGTACATGTACGACCAGCAGAAGATCTTGGGTCTAGTCATTTCTTTTATTTGGCTTTTTGTTACACCAGTCAAAGGCTCTGCAGTGACGGACCACGTACTAAGACGAACCCCGTCTTCACTGCACAAACTAACCGTGATCATCAACAAGGCAACAAACTACAGAAGAGGGCAGTGAACTAAATTTAAAATGTACTTACCAAACATTACACAGATGGACACTGATTTCTGTAAGCGTCTATATTTCAATCACAGCAATTATTTTACATCACCTTGGCAACACCCACTTGCCCTGGCAAATCCACACTTGTCAACTCTATCCATGACCACCAGTGTGAACATTTCAATATGAAATCAAGGGAGTGACGGTTCATGAACTAAACCCTCTTGAACAATGAACAAACATACGTAGAATGACCATACTCAACAGTGAAGATAAGAAAAAAAGTGTAAATATATAGAAATGTGTGTATATATATTTATATATATATATTTAAGGGGGGGGGGGGGGAGCATCGAATGCAAGAGGATTTCTCCAAGTGTGGCAAATATACAGGTAGAGGGACAGTTGCGTGCCCTCTGACCCTACATTTATGATGACGGACCGTCTCCACTGGGAGGTTGGGTCTCACGCCAGCTGTCAGCGTGGAATCGTGTCGTTGGTGCTGTGACTCGTGGACACCAGTACGTGCGCACGTACCTGTGTGCGAGATAACTAGGACTGAAGTAGTGTGATGATGACTGCCAGGTGGTACCTCTCAGATCATCCATCACCCTTCAGGTCATCTTTGAGAGCGCCGTGTTCGTTGTCTGGTACCATCTTGTTCCGTTACGGTACTGACAGCAGGAGGACTTGCCACTCCACAGAATTAAAATGTGCTCTCAAACTTCTTAGGACAGCCTTGTAATCCTGTTCATCTCTGATTATAGTTCACACGTATAATATTGTGCATGTAATCAAACTGGTTCCTGGGGCGGTTGGGGAGGGAGGGGTGGCGTGTTACATGTGTTAGGTTTGCTGGAATAGTGTGGGGGAGGGGCCTCTATAACAGGACCTCCTTATGACCAACAGAAGACATGGTGTCCACGTTTGTTTCAGCTCTGAAAGTGAACAAACAGGCCATTTAACTGACCAGTCCTAGAAAGTTACATTATATCACAGTTCTCATTGTCTGGAAGTATTAAAAAAGTATTAAAAACATTATACCAACAGTTCACTTTGGAGGTATGTGTGAATCTGCAGAGGGTCAACTTTACTTGCAGTGTGCATATATATTTACATATTTACAAATGCTTTATAAACGGGGCCAGTGCAGTGTAATCTAAGGACTGGAGCTCACCATGCCAGCTGTGGTTGAAGTGCTGCTGGGAGAGGTAAAGAGGTTCCTGTAACGTCCCTTCTCCTCCATCTCCTTCTTCCTGAACCGTTCCTCCAGTTCGCGGATCTCCTTGGCCACGGCAGTTTCCAGCGAGGGATCCAGCTTGAGTACCATGGCGAAGTCCGCTCTGGCCTCGTTCTCGTTCCACACAGCCGCGTGGGCTTTCCCGCGCTTGAAGTATGCCTTCACGTTATCTGGACGGACAACAGGGCAGAACAATCTAGTCAGAAAACGCATCCAACACTTCTACTGTCTGTGGGTAACCACGTTTCCTCTCTGCTGGGCGACTGGGGTTCAAGCCCCATCTATATTACACCTATAAGAGTCCTTGGGCAAGACTCCTAACACTACATTCATTTATCTCTGTAAGACTGAAAATTGTGTATCCAGACACTCACTGACTGCATAATGTATAATATGCTTGTGTCAGGCCTCTGTTAGTGTGTGAAAAAATCTCTCACAGACACACACACACACACACACACACACACACAGCAGTGCTCTCTGGTTGTCTGATGCTCTGGTTTACCTTCATACTTGTTGAGGAGAGAGGAACAGTGCTCCAGCACCTCGTAGTACTGGCCAAGCATCAGTTTACACTGGCAGTAATTCAATATGAGTGGCGTGACCATCAGATCCAGTTTAATCCACCCCACATCGCCAGGCTGTTCCTGTACACACAGCACAGAAATCAGGAAAAAACTGACATTATTTGAACCCTATAAATTAGGAAAAACTTAAATTATTCTGTTAGGAAAGTCATTTAATTCCACTTTAATCATGCATGGTGAAGTCTGTGATATCTTCCCCCCCTTTAACAAGGGAAAGGTTACTGTTGTATTAACAGGGTTTTGCTGAGGCATCGCTGGACTGACCTTCATCTGCAAATTCTTCAAACAAGCAATGCCATTGTAGTACTTCTCCGAGGCTGCCTGGATCTCTCCCTTCTTGAACAGTGCATTGCCCTCTTCGTGGAAGTGAGGTACGGCCTCCAGTTTCTCCTCGTCCGACATGGCCCAGGTCTCCAGGGCAAAGGTACCTGGAGGCAGTACCTGCGGAAACACGTGAGACAGAACCCAGCAGACATTAACCCAACCCTGATCCCACAAAACAAGAGTCCTGCATGGTTTGACATTGTGGATCTTTGCCCACCACAACACCACTGAGCTCAGCATATCCATATAGCTCCAGTGACTGGAAGTTTCTGGAAGGTTCCATTTGGTTCGCACAGACATTGCTATGAAATCAGGTAGTTTACTGAATACACAAGCTTTCTTCACTCCTTCAGTGGGACTCACTGGTTCAACATGTTGAGACTACCAGCAATTAGCTAGTTTACAGTTTTACTGAGTCAAAGGAAAGGCACAAAGCAATGGCATCTGTTTATGACTCTGAGTCAGTGAATAGTCAGCATTAATGCCGCCAAAATCTGATTCACTTTTCAAAGAAGAGGTGCTGAATCAGTTCTTCTCCAGTAAAGGATAGTTTATTTGTTTCTGATCAATCTTTATTTACAGTAATAATATATAGCAGTGTATGTATAGGAATCCTGTTATACCCTTTAGCTCACATGAACCAGCCGAGCTTCTGTCTCACCCTAAACCTCCACAAAGCCACGAGCAGATTCCTTCCTTCTTTCATCTCACCTCCAAGATCTCCATGGTGAAAACCAGAGGTTGTGGGTTGGCCTGCAGGCGGTCCAAGTCTGCATGACCTAGTGAGTGGTGACTGTGGACTTGGGAGATCCCACAGCAGTGCCTCTGGCCCTCCAGGGGGTCTTTCCCGATGCTGATGTTGCGTAGTGACTGGGACACCAGTGGGTACACGGCTGTGTGCTGGTGGGACACGCACAGCGACAGTCAGAGCGGAAAAATACACTTCTTAAAAACATGGACCTTATTTCAGACTGTGCAATTTTATCCGGTTAGCATCCTGGACTATATTTCCCAAATGTGTTTAACGTTTAGGTGTGATATGCAATGAGTATTCTAAATACTTGCTCCACCATTACATATAACTACAATCGTAACGATTTCATGTTTTTTGTAGGAATCATGTATAGCTCCGTTAGAAACGGTGACCTCAGTCTCTCCCATTACTTACTTTGACGTCACAGGTGAACTCTGCTATCTCTCCCTGTCTCATGGTGGTGACCACACGCTCCCACACTGGGAGTTTGAACTTCTTTCCAAGGATCAGCTCCATGGGTTTATTCTTCCCTCCCATTGTCCTGGAGTCATCCAGCAAGGTGCCATCACACAGGCTGGTGCGGTAATGAAATCTGACCTAGAGGAGACACAGGACAACACACAGACACAATGTTGTTCAGTATCACCTGTTATTATTTACCTGTGTGCACAGCCATAATTTCACTTTAAACTCTAGTTTTTTTTTTGCCGGTTTGCGTGTTTGATTTTGTGTCCTGTCAATGGCTGGCTGATCAGGTATGGTATATTACTGTGTAATAATCAGGGATTAATGTTAAAGCTTTGAAGACCATTAACCCATGTTGTAATCTCGCTCCATTTTTGAGCAGTAACTGCTCTGATTTTGTTGATCATATTAACTCCTGGGAAGAACACAAGGGCAAAACAGCACAGAAATGGTCAGATAACCCCTAACCCCAACCTCTAACCCTAACCCTAGCACGAGGGTGGAGCCCACCTCCCAGCACTACATTCATGTTTCAACCTCCCAAACCATTCAGCATTTTTTCCAAACCCTCAACAACAGGAAAGATGGATATAGAGATTTGAAAGGACTGGCCAGTAACCTTCACTCAAACTCACTGGAACATCAGCTGGACACTTTAATCTGCTGCATAAATGGATGCAATCAACAATGTGAACAGAAACCGTACTCCAAGAAACCGTACTCCAAGGTGAGAGAGTAATTTGATTGCAAATTTTCATGCGGAAAACAAATGTGATGAGAGAGCAAGAATTAATGTACGGGCACACCAAGTTAACGAATCGGATCACAAGTTCATAACAGCCCTTTATGCCGCCACAGCAGGGAGCAGTGTGATGAACAAATGCACTACAAAAAACCATCAACACGGCAGTTGAGTGATGCCGTCCAAGTCAAAAAAGTCTGCAAAACGAAAAGATCACAACCAGCCCACGACGCGAACCCCTGCGCTACACCTCCAAAAAGAACACCACCAGGAGTCGTGCTGCAGATGTGGGGAAATGCCCAGGAAACGCAAAGCAAAGCATGTAAGCTGTAACAGTGATGGAGTACAGCGGACCCGTCCCTGGACAGGAGCAGCAGAGTTAAAGGTTAAAACTGACACCAATGCTGTCGTCATGGATCCCCAAGTACGTATTCAGCAACATAAAAGAAGGCAGCGACCGACCCACATACAGCACTGTTGGGGTAACCAGCATCAGAAAGGTTAAAGGTCAACAGCTCTAACTGGTATGTAGGCTAGAGTGTGTCAGCAAAGGATCTGCTGAAGAAAACGAACCAAAGCTGTGTCAGGACCTGGCAAAGGTTCAGCTCCCATAAACTACTGAGTTAAGACCAAAACAATATACCAGATTCACTATGTTTATAACCCCTTATGGCTGCTATTTTGTTGCAATAAACTGCCCTTTGGCTCTGCGTCAGCTCCAGAACCGAGCGGTGTGCCACATGGATGCTGTCCTCGTTTGGGGTGAGTCGCTGTCTCAGCATGACAAGAGGCAACGCGCAGTCCTGGAGTTCAGAATGTGAGCCTGGCATTTGTGCACTGGGGAGAGATGAGGTCAAGCTCCCAGGCAGCATCGTTCCAGCGAAAAGGGGACAGACTTCATCCGGAAGAAACAAAGGTGGTGCAACACAAAAACCATCCAAAGTTTGTGAGGGACGGAGGATCTAGGCAGGTTCGTTCCACGTCTTGCAGAGAAAGACAAGCAACCAGGCAAAGCCAGTGTCCATCAGGAAACCTTCAGTCCTCTCAGATACAAACTGCCAGAGTTTCCACCTAAATTCCAGAGGTTTGCATCTGAGACTGATTAGTTCCTGTTTCACCAATACAAACACACCACTTGGAAAAGCACCACTATTACGAGACCAACACACCACCGTGTCTCAGTTACACAAAACATTAGTGAGCCCAGTCATGGCACAGAAACGATGAACACGATCAGCTTTGTAGATACTGATTTGGACAGGTTTCCTGCAAGAACCTGAACTCAAGGCACAGCTGGAAGACAACAGGACCTGAGCAGATGTGATGTGCCTGCACCCACAAGGCTGACCTGAGCGAAATGACCTGACGGGAGTAGGGAGACGATACTGAACGCTGGTCTGAGAAAGCCACCCTCACAGTTCATGACGGGCTCCTGTTAAAAGGGTTAGAGTTGTTTTTTCCTCAGCTACGTGCAACACAGTGTTGGGAAAATTGCATGAAGTGTGTCAGAGAACTACCTGGTCTTAACAGCAAACCTGAGGCTCAGCTCAGACTTGGTTGGAGAGAGCAGTGGTTTAACACAAGAGCTTGGACTTAAGTAAATGTTTAAAGAAAATGGTTTATGTATTGAGGTTAAGAAAAATCAGTTAGTACTTTTCAATTAGAATTATACAAAACAGGCAAAGTAGTTAAAAAATATGCACAAATATCCCAAGTTTTATTTTTCCATTCTTGTTGAGTGTATTCATTGACAGTTTGACGTCACATCGAGAGGTAGGTAAAGTCGGGGGGTGATGGGGGGGGGGGGCTGAGGAAGAAAATATGAGGGACATTGTGTAACTGCTGCTACAGTTGTAAAGAAAAGAAAAGATTGCTTCACACACCGTCGCTTTTATAAATTTAAATATGCTCACATTTCAATGTGAAGAAAACAGTAAGAAAGACCATATTATAGAAAAACTGTTCCTTCCTTCCCCCTCAACGTACAATAGTGTAATTTATAAATAATAATAATTTATAATAATACAATGTGATTTATAAAAGCTGCGTGTAAAGCTTTAAAGATTTTAAGCCAGCGGGAACATGCGCATCATGGCATTTCTATTTGTGAAAAGCGCAGTACAACTAGCGGATTATATAAGTGTTATTCTACACAGTTATTCTGTCTGGACATCGGTCGAAGACCAGCTAGGTTTATATTAACGCATTGTTTATTATTCATATGAAACATTTTGACCTTGTCTTAAAAAAGGAAAGCTAATGTAGATGAGTACCGCCCAGCATCCGATGATCACTATCTGGCTGCATTGTTAGCTTTGTAACGCAGTAGGTTAGCTAGCTAGCTACTTGTTGTTTATTTAAAACAAACAACTAATAATTAAGCAATATTCACGCAATGCCAGCTGTTGCAGTACAACAGCTCGCTTTATCTTAACATAACTACAGTTAACAAGTGGAAACAACTCGACCTACCAAGGCCGTGTAACTCAGCTAGCTTTGCGCTAGCTAGCGGGCTTAGCTTCGTGAGGGTACCTATCTGGACGAGTTACGGAATGAACATTTCTGGGATATAAACGAATATAAAATAGAGCAAATAATTAATTTACCTTCGTGCCATCGGGAAATGACGAAAGCTCACCCTTTCCAGCAAATATCACTTTTTTCTGAATACCATCCGCACTGAGCTTGATAGCAACTTCCTCCATTCTCGTTCTCTTTAGAAAATGTAATATCGATTGACCACAGAGGGCGCTGTTTCACCTCGAACCTCGCGTATTACGGCACGTCTACAGCACTCCCAAAGGTTTATAAGGGAAATTACATTTGAGAAGGTTTTGAGTTTTGCTACATTCAGATCTGTGCTCATTTATAGTATATTACACTGACTACATACAACATTTTCTACTGAATATGGCTCTTCTAATTAAATCACACTTCATGATAGGATACTGAATTTCAGTTTCGTTTTATACATGGACCAAAATTAATACATGCATGGATCTATAATTAAAAACATTTAGTCTGTTTTAAAGAAGCATGTTACATTTTTAATTATTATTAAACTCTACAGTTAGTCTGCAGTCCTGGAGCCTCAACTAAGACAATTATGTAACATTTATGTTATTCATATTATTATGATTAACCATCATATTTTACGTTTGTTAAAAAGGTGATACTTATTTTGTCTCCATTATTCTTCATATTAGAATTTTAACAGTCAAAAAAAATTCCTTATCAGTATAAGACAATAACGTTTTGTTTTTAAAACTTTTATTTTTAAATACAAAACAGAAATACATGCAAATAGATATTGAAAAATATAATATCCAGCCTTTCCAGGGTCTTCATCAAGTGTGATGTTAACACCACAGATATGTAGTCTTTTAAGACCATGGGGAAATCCTTCTTAGGCACACGGATAAGGCACGATGTTTTCCACAGAGTCCTTTAGCCCCTCCCTGTTCATTCTCTCAGTGACTACAGTGTCAAACCTACTGATAAATAGTAATGTTATGAAGTCAGTAATTGCTCTTAAGATATGTACAGATTTACATTTGTTCTCAGAAACATCCCACTTCAGTGGGCAGCAATAGTCTGTCAAAGTATAAATAATTATAAAGTGTCTCATTAGGAGTGAGTCACATTCTGTAGTAGGGTTATGACCCTGAATTTACTTTAACCACACATATACTACCAGAATGTTGACAGGCTTGGATGGCATTTCAGTATCTATAATAAAGAAATGTAAGTTATATTCATTTCCCCACATTCAAATCATTATTAAACTTTAGCCTGTATACAGACTAAGTCATAGTCCTGGGGCTTGAAGCAAAACCAAATGTAATGGTCTCTATGTGTAATAATTGTGTCATATGTGATATACTGAGCAACCAACATAGTTTAATTTCATTTAGAAGAACTTTATTTTCAGAACTGAAGTAAGCTATGATGATGTATGTACAATTGGATAGGCACCGTCACAAAAGAACAACAGATCTTTTTTTCTTTCTTTTTTGCAAGTAAATAGACTTCTAAGTTTAACCCTTACATAGATCTAATTCATTATGAATTAACGTCATCACACAGAGCAGCAACATTGTGACGTAGGTTGCGGGTAACTTCAGGTCTCTGTAGCTGTACAGGCTATTTCTGATCCAGGTTGATTCAGTTATGAAACTTGTTCCACTGTTTCGGGCTGCTCATGCCAATCACACAGCACGCCATCCTGCCTCCTGCATTACCATGCAACAGACTTCCTGCATCTCCTCCCAGACCCAAATCGTCCTCCTGCTCATGAATCACCACGGCGCGACCCAGCACTGACTGGCCCCCAAAAAGCGTAGCCTCAGAGTCTACAGAATAATGAATTTTCCCATTTCGTGGGACAAAGTTCCCAAAGTCTCCTGGATGGTGAGGGTGGTTGATGCCTGAGGGGTTGTAATGCCCACTTGTGGAGGCACAACTTCCACTTAGATCACCAAACTGGTGAATGTGTATCGCTCTGGGCTGAGGATCTGATGTTGGGAAGCCATGCAGTCTAAAGGTTACCCTTAGCTTTCCCGCAGGGCTAGTTTGTTTGAAAAGAACCTGGCCGTACACTCTAGTGGTACCTGGAGCGAGCTGTGTGCTAGGGGTCATCCTGCATGTGGCATATAGTGACCCATCAAATGACTCAGACTCTGGTGGGAGTTCCGTCCTCACATCAATCTCCTCGCTTGAGGTGGGCGTGCAGATCTGACCAACGAGCAAGGTCACCAGCAGAACAGTGAAACCCATGCCTTTCATATGTTGCAATTCCTAAAAGGACAGACATTATTTTAACAAAATCAGATATACATTATAGTGGATCCACTGCACAAATCCACTACACAGAATTAAAAATTCTTCTTTTTAATTTTGTAATCCAGTCTTTGGTATAAACTAAACCTTTACACAAAGTCAGTGGGGATTCTAGGATCAGCAATTTAAACAGGAACAGAGGTGCTTTACGCACGCTTTACACAGGAGCAGAGGTGCTAGTCTTATTGTGTGCTCAACACCCCTCCTCTTGTGTTAAAAAACAAACATTATTTTGGATTACCATTCCCAGTTTAAACGGTATACTTTTTAACACATTTTTCAGTTTTATCAAAGACACATGCCCATTAGAAAAGAACAACAACAAATACTTTTTACTCTTGTTTTTGGGACTTGATGTAGGGGTTCTTGAGGACCTCTAAAAGCGACTAGAAACAAGGTTTAGTTTCCTCTTTTATTAAGACTGACCAAAATTGTTCAGAGAGTACACTGTTTTACTGCGTTAACCAACTATTTGTACTATCGTTAAATTTGAAGGCAAAGAAGTTATTTACGTTTTCAAGTTATAACTATTTTGCTATTGGTAAAACATGTTAAAAGTGTCTGTTGCAGGGTGGCAAATGTCAATTTGTTAATCAGTTGACAACTTGTAACCTTTGAAATAGCTGGCGTGCATTTTATTTTCCATGTACCTCTACTTCGAACAAAGCAACGCGTCTTATTTAATGCAAAAGACCTTCAATTTCTAAAAAACAAATCGCCTAACTTAAAATCGCAGTACAAGTCAGAGAGTTTACCTTTAACCGTCTTATTTGTCCTATTTGTTCGTCTTTTGTTCAGTTTGACGAGACGTTTGTCCTTAAAACCCTCCTGCCCTTCGTTCTTTTATAATAAAAGAGGCGTGATCAAACGCAGCGAATAACGCCAAACCAAAAACGACAGTTTCGCTACTTGGCTTGGAGCTGTTCTGTGGATCGAATTACGCATGTTGCATAAATAAAAAAACTCAGATACAAATACTTTCGTATGTGCGTTATTACAGGGCAGTCTACACTCGCGCTCCAGTTTAGTATCATGGACACATTAGCTGTACTTCTTACAGACTGTAGCCCATCTGTTGACATGCACGAGACATCCTGTGCTTTGTTTATCAGTCTTCTTATCAGCCAATATATTCGTTAGTAAATTCATTCTCCTTGCAGTAAAACGATGCAAATATGACTCTTTCCACTAACGGCCTTAATAACTGACGTTTTAGCTTCTGCCTTTGCATATTGTTCTCCGTGTCCAGGATCTTTAGATCCGGCGAATCAGGAGGCTAATTCTTCGGTGACGCAGTTTTTTATTTGCATGATTTGGTAGCGAATTCAAGATAGAAAATCTCAGAAAAAACGTAGTGATATTCTTGACAATAATAAGTCATTTAGTGAAATGCTATATCCCAATGATTTATGTCTATTCTATATAAATATATAAACGCAATTAAAAACTTTGTGTACTTACCGTCATGCAAACGCATACTTGGCCTTCGTTCTATATATACAGACACCGCAGCTTTCTAAAACTGCGCATGCCTGAAAACTTGTGATCTAAGCTACCGACTGAGAACAGTGATTCTCCCGCCATGCTTAGGGGAAAGTCCCCGGACATTGAACAGAAATGTTCTGCCTTGATCGCAGTTCATGTGCTGGTCGCCTACTGGTTATTGCTGCCAAGACGTCATTCTGACCGAGCAGAGCGCGACACGCCATGTTTGTCCTCGCTATAGAAATGCAGGTATTGTACGAACACTCGAACTTAACGGGGCTCAATCTCAGGATGCGCTCTTTTTGGGTCGAAAAATCGCTCGCCAAGGGACAAGATACTTGTAGGTATAAAATGTATTCAATAAATTAAGACTGTAGTGTAGACTGTAAAAAAAAACCCGATTTGGCTTATCTATGTTCTTATCCTTAAGAAATACCACGACGTAATGCAGCGTCTACGACTTTTGAGTGTAACGAGGAGCAGTTTGCTTTTGGTTACGACTCCTAACTATTTCTTTAAGCGAATCCGACCTCCTAAGGATTCTAAGCACGCCCAAAGCCTCTCGGTGTTATACGCCCATTCGTTGGCCCATGCCATCCCCGCATTTGTTGGGCTGCCGGAAAATGCAAAACGCGGCATTTTATGGGCTGAGTTTGCGCATGCGCACATGCGCGAGTTTTGTTTGAGGGAGTTATCGTAGCCAGAGAAGACTGGACCGAATTTGCCCGGAAAGAGTAGGCTAACCTACAAATAGCTTGTGAGTCTACCTCGCAAATGCGCATTTACAGCACCACATTTAATGCTGCATCGCTTTTCTAAATATTGTTTAGCCGCTTGATGCGCTGCTATTACAATGTTAGGACATTATCCGAACGTGGAAAAATCGCAGCTTGTAAGCTATGTGGAGGATTATTTGGAGTGTGTTGAATCGCTTCCCCTGGACATTCAAAGGAATGTTTCGTTGTTACGGGAAATCGACACAAAGTACCAAGGTATGTGGCAATTTGGATAAAATGTGTCCTGTCCATGCGACCCTGTGCTGTGTTTGGTTGGGGTTCGTTTAGTTGACTACCTCGTAGTCTCAACTACACCCTGGTCTGATCGCACCGGCTGTTTTCTGTGTTGGTACAATGAGATTCTATTAATAAGTTTAAATGCACATTTTATCGATGTGCTAGTGTCTTCTGTAAGTGACGCCCGGGCTGTTTGACTTTCTTAAGCATGTTCATTTTCCCATTCTACTGAATTAGCCTTCATTCGCTCCTCTCACCCTCGATCAGCCATTTTGACTTGAGTAGCTTAGTCTCCGCTGTTCTGTGCTTTTTTAAAAACGAGTTCTAGTTAGATGTAGCAATCTGGCGACAGCAGTTTAATTTCTGAGATTACCAAGTTAACGTGTCTTTCTGTATTGGGAATCCAATAGGCGATGGCACGGAACTATATTTTTCTAACGTGGGTGTATGGTCGAGGCATCTAGAGCGCGCTGTATCATATGGTCTATTTAGTACTTCGTGTTTAGACGTCACTCCCACTGGCTCTTCGCGCTGTAGTCAGTCCGCAGACGTAGAGTCCGTAAGAAATCAGTCATTGGCCATACAACGCCATGGGGGATATTGATCAGCTACTTTTAGATATTCCGAGGTGGGCTGTTGTATTGACTCTTTCCGTGCGATGTAGCCCCGCTAACACTGCTATCAGCGGTAGCACGACAGAGAAGTAATCGACTCTCGGGTGCAGACAACCAGGAAACATCGAAATTGCACATGTTGAGAAACTTGCATCTCACATTTCTCTCTCTTTCTCTCTCCCTCCCTCCTTTCTCTGTAATTCAGAGATCTTAAAGGAGGTGGACGATGTGTACGAGAGGTATAAAAAAGAGACGGACGGCTCGCTGAGGAAGCGTCTCCAGATGCAGCTTCAGCGCGCTTTGATTAGCAGCCAGGAGCTGGGTGACGAGAAGATCCACGTGGTCACGCAAATGATGGAGGTGGTGGAGAACCGATCGAGGCAGATGGAGGCCCACTCTCCCTGCTTCCTCGAGCCGACCGACGCCGAACGCCCTTCCGAAAAGGCGCGACACGAAGCGGGAGGAACGTCGGCCAATTTGGCGCCCGAGCGCTTGCCATCCCGGCGGCCGCGGCGGCACCGGAACAGCGAGAGCCGGGACTCGAACCACGGAGCCAACGGAGCGTTGGAGGACGTCTGCGAGGAGCAGGTCCAGCAGCCTCGCGAGAAGAAGTCCAAGTCGGCCAAAAAGAAGAAGCGTTCCAAAGCCAAGCAGGAGCGGGAGGCATCACCCGTGGAGTTCACCATCGATCCCAACGAACCCACTTACTGCCTGTGCGAGCAGGTGTCTTACGGCGAGATGATCGGCTGTGACAATGAGCAGTGCCCCATCGAGTGGTTTCACTTCTCCTGTGTCGGACTCACCTATAAGCCCAAGGGGAAGTGGTACTGTCCCAAGTGCAGGGGGGACAATGAAAAGACCATGGACAAGAGCACAGAGAGACCTAAGAAGGACCGGAGGTCCAGGTAGTGCCACTGGCCAGGCGTGGTGTGTGCACAGGAAAGTCGAAACATGCACATTTAAAACACTGGGCCTGTAGAACTCCCAAATCTTGGAAGCATTCACCTTGTTTGCTCTATAGGCGCTGATTGCAGTTTCCTCGTTAGTGCACGTGGGCGTGGCCTCAGGGTCGTTCCAGGAACCTCTGGCTTTGCAGTGCCTGGGTTCCTTCCTTGGGTTGTATTTCCCACTGAGTCATAGTTAGCAGGCCCAGCAGAGCACGCTGTACGGTCTGACTGAACAAACATGGCAGGAGATGCGGCTCTTAATTGGGGGAATGCAAAATTTAGCCTGTGGAGCAAAACAACGTGAAAACTCACAAGATCCACTGCGGTGTTTTACCAGGATGTGTAAAGTTGGGCTCTGTGGATTGCTGGGGACCTGCTTTTAGAAGGTGCTCTGTGGAAGCTCCTCCTGATGTGCAGGGCCCCAGGGATCTCACTCCAGCTGCTGTTCTCCACGATGCGTCACGGTGAAGGGTGCTGACGGCTTCCCGTGAGCTCTCAGTGGGCCTTTAGAAAAGAAAAAAAGACTCCCCATTCAGATTACTGCCATCAGTATGTAATGCTGAGAGATTTTTCAAACTTTATTTTTTCATTTTATTGTACATTATGTTGCAAAAGAAGTTGACATCAGAGAAGCTTTCAGGCACAGATGAGAAAGAGAGAAACGGGCGAGTGGTCGGAATCCGCAGGGTTTTGTGATCATTACACACGTCTTCTCCATGTCCGCCTTTGTTTCATTTCTACTGTTGACATGAGTGTGGAAATAAAACTTTCCGAATGTCTTCCAGTGATAGAGCAGTTCACATTTTTGTTAGTTTAACGTCTCGGTGTACTGTTTTTGTTAAAGATGTTCTTTTTTAAGTTTTGTGTATTTAAATAAACCTGTGCTTATGTCTCTGGCTGTCCTTTAATTACCTCGTATTAGCAGATGGTATGATGATGATGCTTCTGTGCTGTAAGTCATCCAGTGATGTGATCTCGTATTCACTCATTCATCAAGTATCATGAGTTCCGCGCTCAAGAGATTAGATCTGTTACATTATAAATTGAGACAAGTTAAAGACTAATATCTGGTAAAGACCTGGAGACCTTGGTAAAAGGGCCATCAGTTTAATGAACTTCACGTGCATGAGCATCGGTTTGGCTGAGCAGATCCTGGCTGTGCTGTTTCTCGCCATGTGACCTCCCCGAGACGTGTCTTCTTGAAGGGTGAAATCCTCATGCGAAAATAGCAACTTTGCCTGCTGTTGGTAAAATCTAGCAGGCGTTCTGTGCATGTGCAGTTGACTGCGCACAATCTCTTTGTTACGATCCGTTATGAGGCATTGTGCAAATAGTATATAGTAAAAATAAATGTCATAGAAACATTAAGTATTTAAGTATGTTCTTTAAAGTAAATCTTTAGTTAAAAGGTAATCTACACATTTCTTCACTTATTGCAACTATATTTCATTGACCAAGATACAGCTGGTGAGGCAGCAAAACTAGATAACAAGTACCAAAAGCATGTTCCCACTGGTTGTGATCTTACAAACTACATGCCTATATCATGTAACTCATGTCAAGAACCATGTTGTAGGTTGGTTTTAGGTCAATTCAAATAGACTGGCTCATGTGGCTTTTGACGCTGTATGGTAAGAAGTGATCTGTTTTGACTGGGCTAAACGTATATTGCACAGTTAAAACAGTGTGAACAGTCATGTTGAAGCTGGGATCATTTCAATTTCTTTTCATGCAAGCAGTGGGTGATGCAGCTTCAGAGTATGAACAATACGAACAATTCGAATGAATCCAAGTGTCATAGTTTGGTTTCAGTAGAGTCAAACCGGAATGCTAAACAATTCCTGCTTTTGAGGTGAATGTGAAATCAAAACAATTCATTTGTGACAAAAATGTCTCCAAATCCTTAAACAAAGTTTATGTGCAGCTGAAAAGTTTTGGACATCAGTAAGATCTAACCCCTCCGTTCATTTACAGGTAAATATCATGTCTGTTGAACTGTCATCATCATCATAACCAGAGGTGGATAGTTCAGGATAGTAATGGACAATGTCTTCACCAGGACTTTGTTTCACCTGCCTGTATTTGCTTAACTGAGCTTGTCATTGAGTAAGACTAATCAGTGACATCAACTGGCTGATACAGTATTTTGGTAGAACATTTGAAACCTGAGCTTAGATAATTATGGTCATCATATAGTGAAACAGCTACGTTTCTGTGAGGGAAAGGAGAAAGGGAAGTGTGGAGATGCTCTTCTGTGTGAATGAGATGCAGCTTTGAAGCACAGAGAACAAAGGGTCAAGGGAGCTGGTCCAGGTTCAGGCAGTTATCTGCGATTTTGCTCATCTTCTTTCTCAAGGTGAGAAAAGCAGATCTGTGATCAGTTTTTGGCACCTATAGGTTCTAGTAGAGACATTTGAGAAAGGCATAATATTCATAGAGCTTAGAGGTTAGAACTGGGGCATCTGGGGAACTGAGTTTAATGAACGACAAGAGATTAGTTGGTTCTGGCCAGTAAACTGTTATTTTTCCTACAGCAATATAATAAATATCTGCATATATGTGTAAATATATTTGTTTAATCTCGTTAAAAATGGGTTCTGGCATCTCCCCTACAGACTGTGATGCATTAAATCACCAGTTAAGAGACGCATTACCTTATTAATTTAATAACTTTATACACGAAATAGTTCACAGTACAGTATATCTGAGATTAATTTCAGTTTGCACAGCTTCCTGCAGATGGCAGTAAGGAGTAAAACCCTATTCTGGGTGCAAGTGTGTCACTTGAGTTAGATGTGTTAATTGGAAAGAAGTGACATACGGCTTGGTAAGAATAAAGTTTCCATCTTACTCGGTAGGTCTTTGTTGAATTAATTGCATATATGTTTAGTCTGTGATTCACACACAAATTTTGTTTTTATTCTCTTAATTCATAACAGTTCTATCTTTGTTTCCTTCAAACGACATTTGCCTTTACATATATGGTACTTTACAGACACTCTTATCCAGAGCGACTTACACTGACCTAATATGATTAACATAAAAATTATGAATGTCTGTAAATGTATCTTGCATTCCTTTTATCCGTAATGCAAATCTTATTAAGTTATTAATATGTTACATGCGTAGTTTATTACATTTAATACTAATATTTTATTTGTATACGGTAATGGAAATAATTTCTGTCCCTTCTTAGTTTGATTTTTGAGTCTGTCCCCAGAAAAGTGTCCAGCCGAGCTGCGATGTCTGTGTGCAGTGTGCTGTGTGTATGAACCCTTAATAGATACACGAGATCAGCGTGGGCCGCTGCTCTGTGGAAGTTAGTCTGTTCCTGTCTTCCCTATAGGTAATAAAACTGTCGTATAAATCCATCCAGCCGATAGAAACAACGACGCCAAAATGGTCTGCACTTGTTTGAAATGTAGAGGAAGGTGATTTTTATACATTCTTTAAGACCCTTGTTGCTTTAGTGTGTTTTACATTATTATATACTATACATTATATATTTTTTTAATAAATAGCAATGTTCTATCTTTTATTATTATTATTATTATTATTATTATTATTATTATTATTATTATTATTATTAACTGTATTCTATGAGGACTGTGTCCAGTCTTAGACTTAAAATCCATTAAACTTGCCATTGGATTTACAATATAGGTTTAAAAAAAGACCATGAGACTTAATCTAGTGATATTCAGTTTCACTTGACTTTCTGAGTTCTGTTCATGAACTTTAAAAGGCAAAACTCCCTTGGGAAGTTAGTGTGAGGGATTGTGTGACGGTTACCTGTTATTCCAAAACAATTGTAACCCTGTAGTCTGGGGGTCAGCATTTGGAAAGAGCATGATGTTATCATGGCCATCAATCTTCACAGGGCTTGAACAGGATGTACCTCCCTGGGACGTGTTAACCATAACCATAGGCAGAAAGCAAGGCATAATCTGTACAGATATTTTCTACCCTGAGAGACTGTAATTGTTTTTTTGTTTGTTTGTTTGTTTTGTTTGGTTTTTTGTTGAGGGTCTGGAGGGGGGATGGTGGTAAAGAAAATGGAAATGGAAAAAATCACAACCACACAACTACCATAGTGAACTGGTGTGATGGTACAGTTGGGAGTTTGTATTTATGGTGTAATTCTGAAGTATTTTCCACAGTGTATATTTTCTCACACACATGATGCTATGAGAACCGTGTGTGTCCTTGAATGCACTTATACAGGCAGTAGACATGGGGCATCTAACACATGGTAAATTACTCCCAAAAGTCTTTCATGTGGCAAGACAGGGGTCTCATGTTCAGTCAGAAGATCTGAGAAAGACCTAAGAAGAAACCCTGAACAAAGAGCTTTAGGTCACAGTCCAGTAGTAAGAACCTTTTTTTCTTATTTTATTTTGTCTGGACGTTTATGAAATCTCTCTCTCACGCATGCACACACACACACTTTCCTGGTATAGATTTAAAACCCAATGTGTATCCGTATTCTGTCTGTGCTACTTGTAGTTTGGGGCTTCGGTACACTTAACACGTCACACCGTGTACATGTGACATTAGGAATGTAAACATGGGACAATTACTGCTGATCTGTATAACATCTGTGTTACACGAGCATACCCTCGGAAAGCTACTTCACCTGTTGCGAGACCCAAGCGCTGAACTCGCGATGTTTCGAAAGCTGCCTGTGGGGGGCGTCACGCAAACATCTGTGCTCTGCTCTCGAGTCCCTGTCGCTGCGATAAAGCTGCCGGAGCGTCTCGACATGCCGACTCTATTACGCTGCACCGGACACTGGGCGTAAGGCGTCGCGGACAATATATTTCCGACCACTGCTTCAGTGACAAGTAATGATTCCCTGTGTGTGAACGAGTCACAGTCTGTATCTATTGTGAACGCTGCGTGGTCTGCTGCATAAAAATATGAGAACGGAACAGTGGGAGGGAACCTGCTAGTGCAGCAAATAAAGACATGAATAATAACGGATGAAGTCATCTCTCGCGCTCCAAGGCGGCCAAACATCACCTATTCGGGCAGCGATCGATACGCCTACAGCTGGTACCGCAGGACACGGGCCTCGACACTGGCCAACTGTCTAAAGAAGGGGGCTCTAGTAATGTAGTGCCTGTTGTGCGCAGAATGCCGCGTGAGAGGTGAGGAGAGTGCGGGCAGAGGTAGGCTCTTGTAAGCTTTTTCAGCCTATTGACGATTCACTTGGTTTACCAATTCGTATCATTACAACACGGAATTCGCAAATTACCTGAGCCGTTGCAATAGACTATGGGCTTACCGTTCAAACAGTATCAGTTTATTCAAATTGTTTGTGAATAAATCATTTTAGCACGCTAATGGACCTTCCGCCGTCACAGGGACCGCTTCGGGTGGAAACAAACGTGAACTGAAATACGGTGCGATGTGTTGGTTTAGGAGATTCGGTAAGGTGCGCAATAAAACTCCTTGTGAGACAGACTGTCGTGGAGCGTTAGGCAGCTTTTTAATTCACGGCGTGGCCTGCCTGTGAGACGCGTCAGTAAGGATGGAGAAGTTTCTACAGATAGCGCCCCACTCCCTCGCTATAGTGCTGTCACGGGTCGGCACCGAGGATTCACCCGCCGTTACTGAAAAGCTTCAGCATCACCACACCGGCTATGAGATTTTCGCCGACTTCAAAGCGGAGAACATGCAGCATTTCTGGAATAAGAAAGTGACAGACGCCATATCGGAGACTTTCTTCCTGGGGTGGATAGACGAGCACGTCCTGCTTATCCAGGGAAAGGAGGATCATTTGGAAGTGCTGAGGGAAGGGTGGACGCGCAGGGCCCTCAAACCGCCCCGGGGTTTCGAGATTAAGTGCATAGGTAAGCCCAGTAAAGCCGCACCGATGAACGACACTCTGCGAGTTCACTCTCAACTGTATATTTTACCCACGGATGTCTGTTTCCCCCTTTGATTTGTTTGGAACATTGTTCTGTATTTACTCTGTTCAGTTCAGTTCCGATATGGTGTATTCCGGGTTTTAATACAAGCCTGGGTGGTTTCCAAACTCTGGAGGCATATGGTTCAAAACACGAGTTAGGCGGAAGTGTACATTCTTATTGATTAGAGATGTATATGTATATTCTTATTGATTAAAGATGCTTTTCAAAACGATAGCTAGATAACAAGCAGAGTTACTTTGAACTGTTCTGTAGTAATGCGTGAACTGACAGGTGCCCACCTGCGTGGTTATTCAAATCAGGCAGGAATAGGCTCCGCCCCACACGGTGACGCATGGGCTCTGGCTCTTGGTCCGGTTTCACACACGTTTTCCTGGTGTTAAAATTTACCACCTCTAGTCAGATTCCATTCCACTGTGTGCAACAGTGAAACCCCATTAAATCCAGATGTTTCTGTGGAACTGATAAGGGTTGGAATCAAAGTTAACATTCAGCCAGTTTATAACTTTGATTCATGCATGTTCTGTTTCATGCCTCACGTGTGTGTGCGCACACACGTGCACATACTCACAAGGCGCGTGCACTGTGTTGAATTTACACAGGGTTTATTTTTCTGGACAAAAATGAGCACTGTAAGAATTCCCACCACGCAGGGACGCCTGCACTTGTTCTGTGTGTATGCTGACATAGTTTGAAAACATATGCAAGGTTATCTAAAACAAGTGAACCTTGATTTCAAAGCAATCGACAGGACATGTTGCCCTGTATCCTCTCCACACCATCGCGTTTGAAGGATTCGGCCTCCGCTCGATAGTGGAGATAGTTAACCCTAAACAAACAGAGATGCTTCCAAATATCTGTGAATTATACATATTAAAAAATAAGGCAATGATCATGAACCTTATGTTGGCTTCACAAAGCACAAATAAATGATTAAAAGTGTGTTTAATATTGATAACCTGATAAAGGGTGAGTTGTTGAGGCTGAGAGGTTGTTTATAGTGTTTTAGCATTTACACCACGATTAATACTGTTAAATGATTTTAAATGCTATATAAATGCAAAATGAAATGTCATTTGCTGTAGGGTAGTTGAGTCTGAGGGGTAATTAGCTGTGGGGTAGTTTTGGGTGGGGGTATATTTATGTGTTGTGGTGGTTCTGGTTTGAGGCTGATAGGGTAATGTTACTGAGCGGTTATGTTAATGGAGGGGTAATTTACTATGAGCTGTTACAATCGATTCTTGATGTTAAGCTTCACTTATTCTGTAAAAGAGAGATGGATAACATGTCCATGACTGATTTGCCTCCTGGTTACAAAGTTGCATACGAACATCTGACAGAACAGCACAAGCCAAAAAGAGAATCATTTAGCACATACGTATGTTCATTCAAGGCCAAGGACCAAAGGCAAGCTAGAACATTATTACTGCAGTGCATTTGGCCATCAGTGACTTGCCTGTCTACTACAGGGCTGTAAATCTTGTTTTGTGCCCAGGAAATAAGCCCTGCAGAAAATTAGGCCTGAGCTGTTACCCTCCACCCAGGGCTAAAGCGTGACTGGAGAATGTTCCAGTTCACAGTGGAATGCTTGAAATGTAATGGATATTATGTTAATTTGATAGTAATGCGTTTAACAGTGTCTTCCAGCCCTGGTTCTTAAGTTTGATTGTACTGAACATTAAGTTGTTACGACCCCATTTTTTGATGTAAATGAGATTATAGGTTTCCTCAGTTCTGGTCAAAGTATTTGATTGATTGAAAAACATACTGAAGTGTTGATCATGTATGGTGAATGTGAAACATAATGATTAAGTGACGTGGACATTTTTCTGAAGGAACTTTTAATAGATGTGTTTCGTTTGATTCATTGGTCTTCACAGTGTGTTTTTAAAGTTTCGTTTGCACACATCCATGTTGTAAACACCTTGCCTGTTCTATGGGTTCAGCGCTTGGTCAACAGAGTGTTAATATGTGCTGGACAAACAGAGTGGTTTCAAGGGTGAGAAACTGGTGAAATGTGGCCTCCCATAACCGATAAGCAGCACACACAGACATCTGCACACACACACTCTGATCTCCAAGCCGAAACAGGGCTACCTCCACTCCTCACCACGCCTGAGTGAAGTGCACTGGAATGTGGTGAGCGTTGGGAGGGGAGTGTGTGTGTGTGCGTGTGTATGTTCGTTCATGTTCGTTCAGGTTATCTGCTCTGAATGGGTCCAGGGATGGATTAGTTGGTGAATGCTTTAAGAGAGGAGTTTTAAATCTTTGGTCCTGTACTAAAGTGATTTATATCAGCTCAAAACAGCTTTCACTGCAGAGTGCTGCTGTCTTCAGTGATTGTGTGTGTAAAAGAATATTGGAGCCTATGTCATGTTTAGTTTTGGTTAATATAAATTCATTTCATAAAGATATTTTGAAAAATACCCATAGATGTAAAGTGCTTATCCCATTCTGTTTTGAGACTGTGCTTGTTCGAAGACTGAGATGATGTGAGGAGTTTGCGGAGTTTTTACCCAGTGCTGAAGGTGTCAGCCTCTAGCTTCCTCTGGATGGAGGCAATACCTCCTCAGAGAACTACACCCCCCCCCCCCAACAGCCCCACAGTGCTGATGGGCTTTGAGTGGGGTTCACCAGGGCTGAAGGTTTCTGTCTGCATTGTTTGCTGTATATGAGAAGCCTGGTAGCCCCTCCACACTAATTTGACGCAGTAACTCTAGTCCTGAAAAGCCCACTGAGTTATTTTTGGAGCTGATGTCATCCACTTTTAACTTGAAAGTAAAAAAATGTCAGTTTTTTTTCTTGCTGTTGTTATAGAGACTCTGTATGGAGCCATTTATTTAAACTTTTACATCTGTATTACTAATTCTTTTTTTAAAAAAGGCTGGTTTGACAGGTCCAGTTCGGTCCCGTTCAGATGACTGTACTATGAACTTAAGTAACCCCTTCCTCACCCATCAATAAAGCCAACACATACCTGTAAACTTGGACAGTGTAGTGTGAACTGTGAGCTAGCAGAATGTGTTCTCTCAATGACACCTTTTAATTTGGCTTGAATGGTCTTTTAATCTGGATGTGTTGATTGGTCTTTTAATCTGGATGTTTTGCAGGCAGTTCTCAGCTCTGATATCTGCTGGTGTTTGTACGATTGGTAACTTTAACTAACTCTAACCATTAAGAGTAATGTTTTAGTATAGTCTTCATGATCAGTATGAGCAACTCAGTAAGGGCCCATAATTCAGTCTATTATATATGTATTATAAATAGGAGTATTTTTGCTCTATAATTCTCTGTAATTATGAATTTATCTCCCAAGTGACAGTGGCACCTCGAAGGTCTTTGGGGAAATGCCTAGTTTACATCACAGTGATGCCACAGTTGTTCTAAAGGGCAGAACTGGGGGAGACTGAGTACTTGCTGAGATTGAACTGTATATTCATCTATCTTCTGTGATTTTGTTGTGAATATTAATTTATTTCTTTGATTCGTTTGGTGTTAATGCTCTTTTTTATATCAGTGTCACACTATGTGCATGCTTTTGTGTGTGATGTGTGTGTGTGTGTGATGTGTGTGAATGTACATAGATCTTACAGGCGTGGACAAGCCAGACCCTTTTGTAATGGAAATGTTCAGCATAATGTTCAGGTACAGGACCACACTATGCAGAATGGTTTAAACCTTTTTTGACCTTCAGTGAAGCCACAGATTTGGTCGGTTCCGTGCTGTTGTCGTACCTGGCATGCTGGACCTGGTTTGGACCACAGACCAACTCCTAGCCTGGTTCAGCTCACTGTATGATAACTTGATAGTGTTACTAAAGGCTGCAAGATAACATTATACTGAGTTCTTCAACCCAAGTGAAGGCTTCTGTTAGGCTCCATAACCCAAACATCATACAGTACACACACATTCTCACGTTCACACTCTCCCACTGGACTTTTACATACACACATACACACACACACAAACTCGCAATCGACACACATGTGCACAAATATACACACATGCGTCATTACCATCCACAGTGATTCAGTAACTAAAGTAGTGCCCTGTGTGTGTGTGTGTGTGTGTGTGTGTGTGTGTTTGAAGGCTGCAGTGAGCAGCATGAGACCAAGCAGGGTTGAGTTAAGTTTCGCCAAGTTGACAGAGAAGTTGGAGATCTTTTTCTCATAGTAAGAGACGTGTTCATATTAAGAGATGTGTTCATAATAAGAGACGTGTTCATATTAAGAGATGTGTTCATAATAAGAGACGTGTTCATAGTAAGAGATGTGTTCATAGGAAGAGACATGTTGATAATAAGAGACGTGTTCATAGTAAGAGATGTGTTCATAACAAGAGACGTGTTCATAGTAAGAGATGTGTTCATAATAAGAGACGTGTTCATAGTAACAGATGTGTTCATAACAAGAGACGTGTTCATAGTAAGAGATGTGTTCATAGTAAGAGATGTGTTCATAATAAGAGACGTGTTCATAGTAAGAGATGTGTTCATAATAAGAGACGTGTTCATTGTAAGAGATGTGTTCATAGGAAGAGACGTGTTGATAATAAGAGACGTGTTCATAGTAAGAGATGTGTTCATAACAAGAGACGTGTTCATAGTAAAAGATGTGTTCATAATAAGAGACGTGTTCATAGTAACAGATGTGTTCATAATAAGAGACGTGTTCATAGTAAGAGATGTGTTCATAGTAAGAGATGTGTTCATAATAAGAGATGTGTTCATAATAAGAGACGTGTTCATAGTAAGAGATGTGTTCATAACAAGAGATGTGTTCATAGTAAGAGACGTGTTCATAATAAAAGATGTGTTCATAATAAGAGACGTGTTCATAGTAAGAGATGTGTTCATAATAAGAGACGTGTTCATAGTAAGAGACGTGTTCATAGGAAGAGACGTGTTCATAATAAGAGACGTGTTCATAATAAGAGACGTGTTCATAGTAAGAGACGTGTTCATAGTAAGAGATGTGTTCATAATAAGAGATGTGTTGATAATAAGAGGCAGACCAAGGACGTGTTCAGCTCACACAGATCCAGGGAGAACAGCTGAACCAAGGCTGAACTGAAGCTGAACTGAAGCTGGCTTGGCTACAGAAAAAAAGCTCTCTGCTGAATCAGACAGACGGCCCAATTTCTAGTCTTTGAAGTGATCTCTGTCAGAGTTTGTTGTTGGAAAAATGGAGTGGAATATGTTTGTTCCACACTTTTGAAATTAAGTAAATGATGACAGAGTTGTACAGTGTAATTCACTTTAAAAGGTTTTGCTACTTGATAAGCTTGTCAAATGGGCATTGTCAATAGGAGTGATTTCCTCTTCCTGTATGTTTAAGATAATTATATGTAATTTCACATTTGAAGATTACAGTGTCGGACAGATAACGTGTCCTATGTTTGCACTTGTCGCTTGTAGCAGTATGAAAAGTTCAGGTCAGAAACTTTTACTCAAACATCTTTCTTACTTTGACATGGTCTTGAAGAATTGGGCATTTTGGACTCTGAACATACTTGTTCAACTAAACTCACATTTTTCATCCAGTGTTCATTGAGTATGAGAATCTTGAGCAGTCTGTCATTATCTCCTTAAACCAGAGGAAACTGAGACTCTGAAGTGCAGGATGGATGGTTTCCGGCAGAGGTGCAGGTAAGAAGCAGGCAACAAGGCTCTCAGTTCCTCTGGTTCTTGTTGTCTTTGTACTGGTGAGAAGGGCCCCAGATGGTGGCAGGTTTTAGGTTTCCAGACAGGTCACGGCTCAGGTATTTATTTCCAGAGGTTCCTTAACAAAGACCACACACAACTGGAGGATGCATGTTTAGATCTGAAGATCTGAACATGCCACAATGTTCGTAACAGAGAGTGATAGGTTTATTGCTGCATTTGTCTGGAGTTTGTTCCTGAGATTAAAACATTTGCACGTTTCATTCTTTTATTAACTACAAACTGTTGGGTTGGACACAAAAATAAGGGAATTATGAGCTGTTTTGTGCTAAACCCCTCAGCTTCATTAAGCACTTTCACTGCGGTTTCCTGTTAGGCTACTTCAGTTTCCAGCTGGGAACATCTAACATCAGTCTGAGTGAGAATACAATACCACATACTTTTTGGGGATCAGTTATGGAGGGTTAGGTTCCCAGAACCCTTTACCACCAGCGCCCCAGCGGTGCCTGGATGTGTTGAGTCTGCCGGAGTGGTGGGTGGGTGGGGTTGATGGGGCTTGAGAAAAGGAAGGAACATACCAGAGAACCAGGCAGGAAAGGGAAGCAGGACTGACTGACCCCAAGCCAGACAGACATGGCCCTGCCATCAATTGTAGGAAAGGGAGGAGGGTGCAGGGGAGAGAATAGAGGGAAACTGGGTGAGGAACAGCAAATCAGCAGTGCTGAGGGAAGTGAGAGGACTCCACGCCTTGAGATTCCTGGGCCTGGAGAACCAACTAAGCAGCCCCATGTTTACTAACGTAGCGCACCATAAACACCCATGTCGTTGTGCACTACGTATATATAAATATCCCACTCGCCCAATTGTAAATTAGATATTAGACCTATTAGATGTTATATATATGCAATATTTCAGTACAGTACAGTATTACATTATGAAATCAAGATATACGTTGTATTATAGGAAACATGTTGCTGTAGTTTCAGCAGTAAGCACATAATCAGGTTTATGTTTCTATAGTTACCTTCTCTTGCTCTTCGACAATCATTCATTGCTTTTTTTCTGAGGTATGTCATTAAGGTGAGTTACCAGACAGGTGTGTGTGAGTGTATGTGTGTGTTAAAAAAGGTAAGTTATAAATCATATTTAAACTTGCAAAAAAGAAAAGAAACATTATACGTTGAGTCCTCCATCTTGGTGTGTGTCATGCATATTTGACTCATGATAATTGGCTAAGAGACATCAAAGTGCAGATGTAGTAGTAACAAAAGGCCAGCAGTCCTTAGTAGCTTCTTGGTGATCTGCTAGATCTGTTGTTGTATTTGGACCTCTCCTCCTCTAGATCTGTTGTTCTGTTTGGATCTCTCCTCCTCTAGAGCTGTTGTTCTGTTTGGACCTCTAATCCTCTAGATCTGTTGTTGTATTTGGACCTCTCCTCC
>JAOXYF010000009.1:21035483-21046803 GCA_028565775.1 Sternarchorhynchus goeldii
TGGAGGTGAAGGTGCAGTGCTTTAGTGTGTGTTGGTGTTGGTGGAGGTGAAGGTGCAGTGCTTTAGTGTGTGTTGGTGTTGGTGGAGGTGAAGGTGCAGTGCTTTAGTGTGTGTTGGTTTTGGGGGAGGTGGATGTAAAGGTGCCAGTGCTTTAGATGCTCCTGTTTTTCATTTGATAGTGGTTTGCTGTGGTTTGTCTGTTGTGGTTTGCTGTGGTTTGTCTGTTGTAGGACAGGTAGGACATCTTTAGTGTGTTCTGAACACGATCACTCTGTGGCTTTTAGTCCCTCTTTGCTTGCTGGAATTGTGGACTTGACCTTGGATCCTCTAAAAACACATTCACTCATACTGTCCTTTTTTCTCTTCTGCAACAGTGTATTGATTGCTCTGAGTGATATTACGATCCTCTCTTACTGTGAGAGGACATGCAGGCGATACTCTTGCTCTTTGGTTAAACTCTTCTTTAGGCTTGTAGTTCCTTGCAGAACCTCAACGATCTTGGTTTCTGCATGTTGTGTAAGCTACTGCAGAAGAGTCCAGTAAATGAATATAGAAATGCAGTCATGTGATAAGAATTTCTCTTCTCATCGCTTCTCATGTAAAAATGTTGTTACTTAAGTTGAAACCACATTGCAGAATTGTTTTACACAAGCTTGTATGTGGTTTGTATATGAACTGTGTTTAGTTCTAAAAATTATATTCAGTACATGTTCATTTACATTTTCACATTTTATCCAGGCCTAAATTTGGAACCCTGTGCCACTGTGTTTGCCTCAGAGGCACAGAGCTTAACAGAGGCACAGAGCTTAACAGAGGCACAGAGGCACAGAGTTTAACAGAGCAGCAACTAAGAGTTCCTCTTTCTTTTTACACTTCTTTTTCATTTTTGGCTACGGATGTGTGACAGGTGTGTGTGTGTGTGTGTGTGTGTGTGAGGGTGTGTGTGCATGCGTGTGAGGAAGTGTGAGAATCCTGCAGAGGAAGGTTTATACTTCAACATTTCAGTCTCAGTGAATGTATGGCAGATATGTTTTATTGATTGAGTTTATCTGGAGGCACTCTGTCCTCATTATCAGATGTGTGTGTGTGTGTGTGTGTGTGTGTTGGCCTGTGGCTGAGTGTATATGGAGGTAATTATGTTGCAGAACTTGAGAACTTGTAGGATCAGATCTGATAAAATAAAATCTGTACCCAAGTTTTTTTCACGTTCTCTTTCAGATTTTTATTCTCGATTCAAAATTACAAGTACAAATTTTCTCACATCAAAAATCCGATTACAAATTTTTGTTTACATGTTCTCAGAACAGGGCCCTAGAAGTTCTCAAGTTCTCCAGCACAGTTACCTTCATACGTATACACCCTGATGTCTTTGTATGACCTCAACATGTGAATGTGTTTTTATCATATCTATATGCATTAAAATATAAGTGTTGTCAGAGGATTCCTCAAAAAATTTGTGCGTTATTAACAAATCATATAGATTGAACATTTCAGAGTGCTGTGATTCTGTAATAACTGTTGGGGAATTTAACTTTAAAATGAAGTGCAAATGAAGTTACAACACACAGATGTGACTAATGTAAATAATGTATTATTACTAAGATTACAAATTATGCTTAAAAGCTTTCCAGGGCGCTAGATGAACACCAGTCATTGGTCATAATGGTCATCAAAAGTTTAGCAAGAATGCTGAGACAGCGGCATGAATGGAGCGGGAGGCGGGGCTGGAGTGGGAGGAGTTTTATTCTCCATATCAAACAGAATCAGCAGAAGCAACTCAGAAAACCAGCAGAACCGAAAATAAAGTTGCAGCGTAAAGCGAAAGCAAACACATCTTCAAGGTATGAAGCAGCAGGTTTGTAGCAGCAGGTTTGTAGCAGCAGGTCTGAAGCAGAAGGTCTGAAGCAGAAGGTCTGAAGCAGCAGGTTTGAAGCAGCAGGTCTGAAGCAGCAGGTCTGAAGAAGCAGGTTGAAGCAGCAAGTGTGAAGCAGCAGGTTTGAAGCAGCAGGTGTGAAGCAGCAGGTGTAAAGCAGCAGGCTACTCGCGTCCTTAGCTGGGTGAATGTGCAGGACTAGCTGGACCTGTGGATTTAAAATACCAGTGAGAACATGTTTTGTAGATGTGAAACAGCTGGAACTAATAAGTGAGTGAGGATAATCTGATTGACAGTTGGTGTGGTGTAGGAGTTGCCCGGCGCACCGTGACAAATATCTGTGATTTGTTTCTTCAGTCTTACTATTCCTGATTGTTATCGTGTGACTATGAAATCAAATCAAAATCCAGGATGAATGTCCTGTAATCAGTGAGCATTTTTCCCTGTTTGGAACAGCTTGATGGTCCTTGGTTTGAACTCAGAACACAGCAGGTACACTGTGTACACTTAGATGTGGACATGAGCCTGTTTTAGGATAACTGCTTTTCTTAATATGTCTGTCCCCGGAGACCATTCTTAGAAGCAGTGGCAACGAATGCGGCAGGTGGGGCTGTGTATTGGCAATAACTTCATTGTTATGATATGTATCACGATACAGACTTCACAATACGATATGTATCACGATACAGACTTCACAATACAATATGTTTGTCTGTTATGCAAACACATTAAGGTAAATAATATCAAAAATGCTATTATTATTATTATTATTATTATTTAGGAACAATAATTCATGAATACATAATAACAAACCAAAGATCAACAACAGTTATTGGGGAGAGTAAATTAACAGTACCAATATAGATAAAATGAAAAAAAAAAAAGATTTCTTGAGCAGAGCCAATAGCTTCTAATCTCTCAATAACAAGACAGTATTTAACTTTGAATATATTTGAACACATGCAAAAAAAAACCCTTGCAATTATAACTTGAATTTAATGGACATTTTTCCACCCATGTTTGCCCAAATATCAAGTTTATATTATGAAGAGACTGGCATGCAGCCAGTCGTTTCCTAGAGAAATGTGTTGACTAAAACTACTTGTTTTGAGGCATCACTTACTGCACGTCAGTATATCCATGACTAAACTGTATGTTGTATGTGTAGTCACATCCATATTTTGTACTGAGCCTTTGTAGTAGGGGTTAGCGCTGGCACACGTTTTTCAGCTACATTAGTGATACTGGAGTCTGTGGTTGTCACTGGTGGGATGGTGGAGCCTTTGATGGGATGGAGGTTCCACTGGTGGATCCCTAAAATACAGCCAGCAGCCATCATGCTGTCAGACACTGTCCAGTCAGACAAAGTCTGCATGTCAACACACTGTAGGCCGACACCTATAAAGGTCTTTCTAATAAATATCTTATTTAGATCAAATGGATGGTGAGTGTATACTCCTTTGTTGCATAACTCCTTTGGTGCCTAAAGTAGTTTCCTTGTATCTTTGTGTTCCTAGATACACTATATTGCCAAAGGAATTCGCTCACCCATCCAAATTATTGGAATCAGGTGTTCCAGTCACTTCCATGGCCACAGGTGTATAAAAGTGTGTGTTGGTGCTCTCAGGAGCTCAGTGAATTCCAGCGTGGAGCTGTGATAGGATGCCACCTGTGCAACAAATCCAGTCCACAGTCAACTTTCAGCTGTATTATAAGAAAATGGAAGTGTTTGGGAATGACAGCAACTCAACCATGAAGTGGTAAACTGAGGTCAGCGGATGCTGAAGTGCATAGTGCGAAGAGGTCGGCAACTTTCTGCAGAGTCAATCACTACAGACATCCAAATTTTATGTGGCCTTCAGATTAGCTCAAGAACAGTGCGCAGAGAGCTTCATGGAATGGGTTTCCATGGTCGTGCAGCTGCATCCAAGTCATACATCACCAAGTACAATGCAGAGTGTCGGATGCAGTGATGTAAAGCAATGCTGCCACTAGACTCTAGAGCAGTGGAGGTGCATTCTATGGAGTGATGAATCACGCTTCTCCATCTGGCAATCTGATGGAGTCTGGGTTTGGTGGTTTCCAGGAGAACGGTACTTGTCTGACTGCATTGTGCCAAGTATAAAGTTTGGTGGAGGGAGGATTATGGTGTGGGGTTGTTTTTCAGGAGCTGGGCTTGGCCCCTTAGTTCCAGTGAAAGGAACTCTGAATGCTTCAGCATACTAAGACATTTTGGACAATTCCATGCTCCCAATTTGGGGGAACAGTTTGGAGCCCCTTCCTCTTCCAACATGACTGTGCACCAGTGCACAAAGCAACGTCCATAAAGACATGAATGGCAGAGTCTGGTGTGGATGAACTTGACTGGCCTGCACAGAGTCCTGACCTCAACTCGATAGAACACCTTTGGGATGAATTAGAGCGGACACTGAGAGCCAGGCCTTCTCATCCAACATCAGTATGTGACCTCACAAATGCGCTTCTAGAAGAATGGTCAAAAATCCCCATAAACACACTCCTAAACCTTGTGGACAGAAGAGTTGAAGCTGTTCTAGCTGCAAAGGATGGACTAACGTCATACTGAACCCTATGGATTAGGAATAGGACCAGGCTAGGTTAGGATGACTAGGCTAGGTTAGGCACTAGATTAAGATGGCTAGAATAGAGCAGGTTAGGCAGGCAGGTTGGCTAAAGGGTAAGAGGAAGGGCAGGCTAGCTATATTTACATTTATCTTTTATCCAAAGTGACTTACAGTGATGACTGAATACATCTTGAACAATTGAGGTTCAGGGCTTTGCTCAGGGGCCTAACAGTGACAGTTTGGCAATGGTGGAGCTTGAACTGGTAACCATCTGGTTAGTAGTTGAGTTGGATGCCTAAAATGAATTAGGATTACTAGAATATAGTAGATTAGCGATGTTAGGTTGACTAGGCTATTTTACATTAGTTAAGTTATGCTTGGATTATGCTAGATGATGATTAGATAATGCTAACTCGGCTGGCAAGGCTGAATTGGGTGGAGTAGGCTAGATTACACTAGTAGCGCCGGGTTAGGTTGAATGGTTTTAGATGTGCGTTTGAGTTCCTTGTCTCTAACCATTTTCTAACCCATTTTTCTGAGACGTAAAGGCCCATGTGCTTTAGTGTCTGTGACTGCAGATTTACAATACCCTCCGCTACTTTAGCCAAGGATAATGCAGACACATCTGGTGTTGAGATCACCTGGTCAGTCTTAGAGGGTCGCAGAAGGGGTGAGGCACAGCAATCAATAACCAAATGCAGACTGCCATTGAGTTCAGCTCATGGTGACCTTGGTTGCTAATGACAACAAGAGCTTCTAATCCACTGAACCTGATTTTTTCTGTTAGCCTTGGACAGATGGGCTGAATGCTGTCCAGTTTATCAGTGCAGAGTGATGCTTTTATGAGTTAGAGCATGTTCATTTCTGTCTTCAAAAAGCCTCAAACATGCAGAAAAGTTCTGGGGAAAAAAAAAGTATTTGCAAGGAGATTGTGAGTCCGAAAGTGCATTTGAAGGTTCAGAAATGTTCATAATTTCTGTGGATTTGTTGTGTCCCTTTCATGGCACGCCTCTTTTTCACCGACCAATCATAGAATTTGTAGCATAGTGTAGTTGTGCGTGAAATCCACCCAGGTGCCAATGACAAGGCCATAGACGCTTCAGTGCAGTGATGTCATGTTGTTCACCACACTGAGGCGAACATCGTCTCTGCAGAGCGTACAAGATGTTGTGTATTTAAATACTTGGTTAACCTGGTTCCTGTGGCTTATGACGTAGACTGGCTGCATGAAAGTGTGTCAGTGCTGCTGAATAACAAGGTGTGAAGTCTGCATGATATATATACTAAGGCTAGGCAAGGCTAAGCTAGGCTAGTAAAGACTACACAGGGTTAGGCAGTCTTAGGACTTCTGTCCCTTAGAGAAAGAGCTAGCCCTCTGGCAAACAGAGAGAGATTCAAAAAGAGAGACTGAATCTTTTAGATGTTGGTATTAGCTTTTACAGGGTTTTTTTTTCTCCAAAATGATATAAAGACTTGTTCAGGCCTTATCTGAATTCCCTACTTACCATATAGTGTATTGCCTTGGCTGTCAGTCATTTTGTTGTGTCGAAATTGAAAGCAGATTATCAGAATCCCTGAATAGTTCAAATACTATTACCCATGAATAGTTCACAAAACTATTACACATGAATAGTTCACTATACTATTATCTATGAATAGTATACTATACTATTATCCATGAATATTTCACTATACTATTACCCATGAATAATATACTATAATATTACCCATGAATAGTTCACTATACTATTATCCATGAATATTTCACTATACTATTACCCATGAATAATATACTATAATATTACCCATGAATAATTCACTATACTATTACCCATGAATATTTCACTATACTATTATCCATAGTACAACCGGTGTCCAGTATACAACTGATGCACAACACTCCCCTGAAAAAGGCCTATAATTCACAGTGATATCTTAAAGTTCAAAAATGTACTTGAAAAATTACAAAGTTAGCATTAATACATCAAATGAGGTGTACATATGTCCTCTTTTTCTAGGATATGTCCTCTTTTTAGGGCCTAAAAATTCATCCAACTGGGATTTCTGAATTACCAAAAATATCTTCTGCTTCTGCTTTCAACTGTGGCCATACATTTTGTGTGTTCTCTTTAGATCCCACCTTCTCACATGTCACAATTGGTCGGTCATGTACATCCCCTTCGTGCAACCACTGGTCAAACCACAATCATTACTCTCAGCACCACAGCAGCAACAAGACACAGGAGATGTAGGAGACACAGGTGTGTGCACACGGCAAAGGTGCATGGATATCTTAAAAATACCCAAATGCATTTCATGACATGCTCTGCTGGTCCATGATGTTCGGTTGGACAAGCTTGGTAGGGGGATCAGCAACTCAGTGGTCCTGTTGAGAGGAATATCTCTAGTAGTTGACCAATATGGCATTTAATTGGCTGACAACTTTAAATGATAAAATACAAGTCAAAACCAGAGCGAGGCAGTTTTGTTGGCTTTCACTACTAAGGTGGTCCCCCCTAGTGAGATAGTTCATCTTGACACAATGACTGAAATCAGTTGTCTGTTTGTTCAAATTGCTTATCTTGCATGAAGGATGGGTGGCTGTCATGTATGTGTGTCAGATTTAAATGAATTATTACTAAGAGATTATTACTTACAAAATGGATAGTACACATTATATTGGGAAAACAATTCCCTCACTCTCCCTCCCTAGGTATTTTTTCCTTAAAGGTTGGGTCCTCTACCAGAGGCCTTTAAGCTTGAGGGTCTTGCGTAGTATCTTTGTGTAGTATCTTTGTGTAGTATCTTTGCGTAGTATCTTTGTGGAGTATCTTTGTGTAGTATCTTTGTGGAGTATCTTTGTGGAGTATCAAACAAACACGCATGCACATAACAAAGACACAACGAGGGCCGTGACATATCTTTGGTGTTCCTAGGACTGCGCTCTTCTGGACCGAGATCTCGGAAGTTGTTCCTGGGATCTTCTGTATCCACTCTCCCAGTTTGGGGGTCAAAGGCCCTAATGCTCCGATTACTATGGAAACCACTGTTGCCATTATCTTTCACCCTTTTCTAGCTCTTCTTTCAGTCCTTGGTATTTCTCAAGCTTTTCATCTTCCTTGTTCCTGATGTTTCTATTTCTTGGTATGACCCTCGTCTCCTGTTTGTCCACCACTGCTGTGTCCTGTTGGTTATCCATTACCATTTTGCCTGTCTGTATCTGGAAGTCTCACAGGATCTTAACTTGGTCATTCTCCACCACCTTCAGACATGTGTCCCACTTAGACTTTGGGACTTCCAGCCTGTACTCAGCACAGGTGTTCCCGTGTACTATGCCAGACACTTTGTTATGGTGTTCCATGTGAGCTCTGCCTGCTAACATCTTACATCCCCCTGTTGTGTGCCGGATCGTCTCAGGAGCATCTTTGCACAGCCTGTATCTGGGGTCCTGCCTGCTGTGGTCGATCCCAGCCTCTATTGATCTTGTATTCAGAGCTTGTTCCTATGTTGCCATGATTAGTGCCTTTGCCTTGCTGACGGTTAAGGGCTGATGTCAATTACAAAAAGTAGGTAGTGTGCAAACAACATCAAATATGTTAGCTGTAGTTTGCGTTAGCCTGCTAGCAAAAATTAGCAATCGTTAGCTTGTTACCCAGAAGAATCTCACATCACCCACATGGTCACCTGCATTGTCTACAGTGAAGGTATGCTACTCTCATCATATGTGCTTTGGTCCAACTTACCTAAATACACATAGCTAATTTGATAGGAGGTAAATAGTTAATTACCTTGGAGGAGGTAAATGGTGTAACATAGCTTTGCTCACAAGTTTGGCAGTAAGCAGATGACTTTCTGTTGGTCATAACACCAGACATGGTTCAGAGAATTTGGGTCCAGTACAGATTCACTGTAGTGTTGAATAGAGCAACCAATTGGTTATGTACATACAACACAGAAAAGGCAGTAAAAAAATGAAAACAAGCCAGAAAATCTTAAAAATTAATAAAAGGTCCTGTTTTTTACCTTAAAGATAATCTGACTCACCTAGACTTTTGTGCGTAAGACTTTTTTCTTGGTTCAAGTACTTTTTTCTTGCCTTAAGAAATCTTGCCAAGCCAAATTTTCTCACCCACTGGCAGATCATTTTACCCCATAGTTTTTTTTTTATAATTTTGTTGTTTTTTTATTTTTTTTTTTACTTCGATTTTTTTACAGTGTACCTTCTTATATATCTGAATATGTGATTTGTTATAAGAAAATTGCTGACGTATTTGAAATACCCGTCCCTGACCGTATTTCACTGCAGTGTTCCTGCTTGTCCAGGTGATGTCCACATACTTTTGGCCATGCAGTGTATAACTCCTAATGAGATTGAGATTAAGTATTCCACTCATACATATTGCTAACAGTTGTATTCAAGCACATTGCCGTAGACAAAAATCGGCAGTAGAGTGGGTTGTACTGAAGAGCTCAGTGGCTTTAAACATGCACCATATGAACCATAGGACACGACTTTTGCCAGAAGTAAATTTGTGAAATAGATCTGTACTATCTGGGTCAATTGTAAATTCTGTTATTGTAAAAGAGCAACTCAACAGCAAAGCATCAGCAAAGACCTGCTGCATCAGGAGCTTCATGAAATGGGTTTCCATGGTTGAGCAGTCGCACACAAGGCTATGACAAGTACGTGTGATGCCAAGCTTCGACTGGAGCGGTGTGGAGCGGTGTGGAGCGGTGTGGAGGGGTGCGGAGCGGGGTGGAGTATGTCTCCACTGGAGGGGTGTGGAGTGGGGTGGAACATGTCCCCACTGGAGGGGTGTGGAGGGATGTGGAGCGGGGTGGAGCATATCTCCACTGGAGGGGTGTGGAGCGGGGTGGAGTATGTCTCCACTGGAGGGGTGTGAAGTGGGGTGGAGCATGTCTCCACTGGAGGGGTGTGGAGCAGTGTTGAGCATGTCTCCACTGGTCTCTAAACCAGTAGTATTGTGTTCTCTGAAGTGACAAATCACACTTCACACTTTAACTGGCAGTCGGATGGATGATTGTGAGTTTGGCGGATGCCAGGAGAGCACTACCTGCTGGGAGTGAAGATGGTGGAGAGAGGATAATGGTCTGGGACTGCTTTGCAGTATTTGGGCTCTTTAGCTCCAGTGAAGATTATTGTTATTGCTATAACCTATAAAAATGTTTTAAACTATTCTATTATTATTGCTATAACCTATAAAACTGTATTAAACAATTCTATGCTTCCAACTTTGTGGTAAAAGTTTGGGGAAGACCCTTTTCAGTTCCAGCATGTGCCCCTGAATTCAAAGTGAGGTCTGGTTTGATAGGTTTGGTGTGTCGTAACTCCAATGATCTGTAGTGAGACTTGACCTCAACCTGACCTCAACCTAACCTTTAGAATTAAGTTGGAACACCAGTTGCAAACAAGACCTTCTTATCTAGCAGCAATGCCTGACGTCAAAAACGCTCTTTTGACTGACGTCTGAAATGCTCTTTTCACTCAAATACTGTGACAGGGCTTCCCAAGAGAGTAGAGACTGTCATCACTCCTAAGGCAGGGAGGGTCATTCCATATTATTGTGGTTTTCAAATGGGATGTCCAGCTAGTTTATATATGTTCAGGTGTGCATATACTTTCAGCCATATAATGCAAGTTAGTTACCAGGATAATAAAAGGACAGGCAGGATTGATATTGTAAGTGGTTCTTATCATTTTTACTTAAGGACTGTGGACCATAATTGTTTGAACACGGCTTGTTTATTGTTTAACTTCCACCTTAACAGATGCTAATTTAGGTATTCAGTGTTATGTTTGGATTGTGCATGATCAGTTAACATAATGTAACAGCCAGCTACAGTCACCTGTAGATCACACATACAGCAAAAGGTAGGAGATGTGTTGGAGAGAGAGAACAGAGTGAGAGAAAGACAGATAGATGGAGGGAGATTCAGAGAGGTTCAGAGGAAAGGGGAAACACAGAAAGACTAGGGAAAACCTGCAGGATTGCAATGTGTATGTTGTGTGTGAAAGTGTGTGTGAACAATGTTTTAATGCACAGTAGAACTTGTGCTTAGAAGCAGATCTACACTCTTCAATTCACACACACACACACACAAACACACACACAAACACACACACACGCACACACAATCATTAGATTAATCATTAAACTCTAGCACATTGCTTGACACAATTGAAGTCATGGGCAGATCATTGTTTATCAGGCAATGTCCAGTGTATTCTTCTACAGGACAATGTGGACCTAATTCAGAGTGATACTGACTTTCAGCAGTGAGCTGAGCCTCCCAAATCCAGGACTGTTTTCCCATTTCATCAGCATTAGTTTCTAGACTGATTTCAGAAATAGCCCAGTATTCAGGCCTCAGACATTATTTTTAAATCTAGGCTAAAAATCTATTTTTTTGGTCCGTCATTTAACTCAAAATATCATTTTTTTCTTCAAATATTTCTGTTATACTCTTTAATAATGCATTTTACTTTCTCTGTTCTGGTCTGTTTTGTTTTGCATTGTTTGTCATGGTGTTTGTGTAATGTGATGGAGCAGGTGAATGAAAGCAGTGCACCGTGTTTATCTCCACTTGTCTAAGAATTGTGGTCGGTACAGGCAGTACGGGTCATAACACTCAGTCGTACAAAGTTATTGTATGGAAATCCACATACACATGGTGCAGAATACAGCCAGACTAAGGGATAGAAATATTACAAAAACACTAGAACCAGAACACCAGAGAAGAAGCGAGGAACGTCAGAACAGAACCTACTGTAACACAAGTAGATGTCAGTGTAAACAAAAGAACCCTGTAACACAAGTAAATGTCAGTGTAAACAAAAGAACCC
>JAOXYF010000009.1:21059155-21070971 GCA_028565775.1 Sternarchorhynchus goeldii
GTCCAAGCCCCCAGTGATCAAGCCAAGGGTGACAGTGGCAAGGAAAAACTCCCTAAGAGTGTGAGGAAGAAACCTTGAGAGGAACCAAGACTCGGGGGGGAGCTCATCCTCTTCTAGCCGACACCAGTCACCACGACAACAAGATAATATGCATTATGCATAACATGCATTTGTGCGCATATATTATACCATTAATATGTACACATAATGTGCGCATACATTATACCATTAATATGTACACAGAATGTGCATTTAGTGTGTCCACCCTTGGCACTACGCACATCTTGGAGAGTGTCCTGAAGTGTCCTGAAGTGTCCTGAAGTAATCTTCTGGTGTATTATGCCAGATGGTAAGAGGCTATTCAGTCTCTTGTGAGGTAACACTAAATTCGTTCCACTGTAGCTGTTATTTCTGGATGTTGCTTTTATTTTTTTGTTTTTTTTATATTTCATACATATTTTCCTGTTCTGATAAATAATAACTTACACTGTTGCTATAACAAGGCTTGCTGGTCCAGGACTTTTCCACAGTACTTAACACTTACATATATTGCACCAGCGTAGGCGCTGCCGTCCATGAACACAGTTCCCATACTAACAAACTTCATCACTGTACATAGACGCTGCTTTTGACCACAGCGGCTAGAGCAGGTTTCAGAAGTTTGGCTGTAAGAGTCTTACTGTAGCAGTAGACCTCGCCTGTTGAGACCGCCATTTCAACCCTGACACCGATTCAGCTGCATGCTACTAAAACAAAACAGAGCTGCTTAGCTGTTAGTGTACTGTAGGTCACGTTTACAACACTCGCTTCACAGGGAGCCTGCTAGCACAGTCTGGGAGACGTTTGCCGTTGTTTTGCCTTGAAAACACCTGATTCAACTCATTATCTTATTTTTTATTCCCTCGTGAGATAAAATAGGACTGTTTAAAAAAGGAAGCTTTGGAAACTTTCCTGGTGTATTATATGATTTGGAGTTACTTTTAGGGACACTGTGTTTTATATATCGCCATCTGTTGGTAATGTAGGATAGAGCATGAACTCAGACCCTGAAGGATTTGATTGTGCTACTCATTTTCTCTTTTCTCTCGTTCATAGCACTAAAAAAAACACTGAGCCCTTTTTGAAATTCAGGAAGTCTGGAGTTTCATGATTTTTTTATACAAACAGAACGGATTTTTGCTTTAAGCAGGTCTACATTAGTGTACTTGTTACTAGCTGAGGTAGTTTTATGCAAAATCTACTAAACTGGTATTTAGACTCAGCACTTCTGGTAATCTCAGCACTTCTGGTAATCTCAGCACTTCTGGTAATCTCAGTGTTTAGCCTACTGCAGTGCTAAGACTGTAATAGGAGGATTCCCCACCCAAGCAGAGATGTAGCCAGTGAGAACACCATACATATCTCTGCTATGAGAAACTGACCAATCAAAGTGCAGAGTGTGCAGACTTGACTGGGAGGACCTGCTGTGTTTCCTCTTCACAAAGAGGGAGGGAAATGGGGGGTGGGGTGGAGAAAAAGACCAGAGTCTCCATGGTTGCGTCATGTTGTTATGGCAACTACCAGGGTATGATGTAATGGCAGGCAACACTTAACCCTGGACTAGTTACAGCTTATCTGCTGTTTTATCCTGCTTGTTTCAATGAGTATGTGTGTGTGGTAAAACTGGTAGAGGTACTATAAGGACTGGAGAGAAGAGAAGGCTCTGTGTATTTTACAGAATCCAGTCCAGTCTGCTACACTCACACACTCACAAGACTTCAAGCCTTGTTGGGTCCCTGGGAGGACTCGTTAAATACAAAGATACGTCTGCAGTACTAACAAAAGTACAAAAATAGCAATGGTTGTTTTAATGTCCACCAGGTGCCAGATTCCTTTGACTGAGACAGCTTTTGATGCTCCTGCCAAAATATGATCACATTTTTAAAAAGTTTGGGATTTCAGAACCTCTGGTGTTGGGGTTCTCTGACTTGTTGGGGAAAAAAGGTTTTCATCATTACTTGTGATAAAACTGGACACCATTTTAAGTAAATTTTCCACAGGAGTCATTAATGTAAGAATGTGCTTGTCTCGGAATTCCTCGCCCGTAGCTGTTGTGTGTGTGGCCAGGGTTACAGAGCCTCTGCACAAACACCTCCCACAAGAACACTTGGTGACTTAATGGTTCACACATCCTGAAGTATGTGACATTTTAAGGGATGCAGCACTGTTGAGAAGGAGGCTTTACAGAAGCTCATTCCTCATGTGAGCTAATCGTACGAGGGAGGATCAGTTTAGTCAGAATAGTGCTGCCAGTTTTAGAGCTGTTATCAGATTGAGGGGCTTAGAGACCCAATGATGAAAGACGAGGTAACATCTGGTCTGCTGTGATTGGTCGGTATGTTGGTGGTTGGGCATATCAGCACACAAAGTGCTCCTTTTGATTGGTTTGCGGTTGTTGTTTGTTTAACCAGTTGTTATTCAGTGCATTAGCCAACACTGCACCTACAGTTTAATGTTAACCTCAACATGAACCCACTGATATTTTTTGTGTTTTTTTTTTTTTTTATTTGTTCTTATTCTCTTATTGTTCAAATCAAAATACATTCACAAATTTGAATATGGAGTTGAAAAACTATTAACCTGTTTAAACAACCCATTTTATGTTTATTTTTTAAGCATTTTAATGGATTATGCATTGATCATTTGTGTCACTTTTTTCTATGCAGACAGACACTGATGTTTTTTCTTTGGTTTTCCCCCGCAGGTGTACCTACCCCGAGTCCAGAAATCCTACGCCATACGCTCAACATGCTGGTCCGAGAGCGGAAGATTTATCCAACGCCCGAGGGCTACTTCATCGTCACACCTCAAACATACTTCATCACTCCGTCCCTCATACGTACCAACAGCAAATGGTATCACCTTGACGATCGGCATCCGGACCGGCAGCAGCAACAGCACCAACAACACCAACACCAACAACAACAACACCACCACCAACAACAACACCAACAACAGCACCAACAACAACATCAACAACAACACCAACAACAACAACACCAACACCAACAACAACAACAACAACAACAACAACAACAACAGCACCAACAACAACAACAGCACCAACAACAACAACAGCAACACCAACAACAGCACCAACAACAACAACAACACCAACAACAACAACAACACCAACAACAACAACAACAACAGCAGCAGCAGCAACAGCCATCACCGCAACAGCCATCGCAGCATCTGTGTACGTCGCCCCAGTCTGGTACAGTCACACCGTCCACGTCAGGGTGCGTGCGAGAAAGGCTCAACCACAAGAACCACTGCGACTCGTATAACTCGTTCCGTGACGAGGTGCCCAGCAATCACACCACGCTTCAGAGGAAATCCCCCAAGGAGGCAAAAGGGGAGCCGCCCTCGTACCCTCAGCCCCCGCCCCCTCCAACAGCTGCACCGCACGGTCCTGATCCCGACAAGAGCAGGACCAACCCTTCCTTTTCCTACAAGACGGACACACTGACCAAGAAGAGAGAAGGGACCACCGGGGGCAGCAGCGAGAGGCAAGCCAAGAAGTTCGGGCTGAAGCTTTTCCGTCTCAGCTTCAGGAAAGACAAGACGAAGCAGCTGGCAACCTTCTCCGCCCAGTTTCCGCCGGAGGAGTGGCCCCTACGGGACGAGGACACGCCCACGGCGGCCGGCATCCCCCGGGAGGTGGAGATGGAGATTATCCGTCGCATCAATCCGGACCTGACGGTGGAGAACGTGGCGCGGCACACAGCTGTGATGAAGCGGCTGGAGGAGGAGCGGGTTCAGCGGAACAAAGCCACGTCTGCGGCGCAGCACAGCTCCCGCAGCCGCCGGAGTAGAGGCCACCGCCGCGTCCCGCACGGCAAGTCCCGCTCGCACAGCAAGACCCGCGGGTCCCGCGGAGACGCGTCGGGCGGCTCCAACCTCGACCTGGCCACCGCCGCCGCCGCCGGCTTGGACCGGGACTACCGCTTCTTCAGCCACTCGCTGGTGCGCTCGCCACGGGAGGGCATGTACACGGTGGAGCGCAGGACCGCCGCCGCCTACCTCGTCCACAGCAACCCCAACATCGCCGAGTCGTACTTCCCCGTCACTCCTGAGTGGGACGTGTCAGGGGAGCTGGCGAAGAGGCGGACGGAGATGCCCTTCCCGGAGCCTTCGCGCGGCACCTCCCACTCGCGTGTACACCGGAGCCACAGCCACACGCAGGACCGGAAGTCCCGCACCGAACGCCCGGACAAGGCCAAGGAGAGGTCCCGATCCATGGACAACTCCAAGGGTCCGCTGGGGGGCGGCAGCTCCACGCTGGGCGCGCCCGAGGAGTTCGATCGGAGCCCGGACCACCGCAGCCGGTACTACACCGATGACGGGACACTGAGAGCCTCCTCGCAAAAGGCGTCCCACTACTCACGTATCATGTTCTCCGCGGCCAAGTTCAGCTCGGAGATGTCCGTGCCTGACATGGGCAAACTAAACATGGACAGCCCTCTGGAGAGGAACACGAGCAGAGACAGCCTGCCAGCCTACAGTGACGCGAAGGCTCTGTCGCCGAAGCCCCTGGCAGACGACTACTTCCAGTGCAATACGTCGAATGAAACAATCCTTACTGCCCCGTTGCCACTGGGCAAATCAGACCACGACACTTTAACGCCGTCAGACGGGATCCGTAAGGGGTCGCCGGCGGATCGGCAGACGCCGCACCTCCCCTCCCCCCATCCCACAGAGTACAAAGAGGATTCCTCAACTAAGGGTCAGAATGGCTCGGGTAAACCCACACCCAGCCAGACGCCCGAGCCCTTGACCAGCGGACGTTTAATACAGCATCAACACAACGCCGACCCAGGGGGTGGTGGTGGTGGTGGCAGCGGTGTGGTTGTGGATAAGCGGAAAGAGATTTTTAGTAAGGACACTTTATTCAAACCGCCACATAGTGTTTTGACAATGGGCTACGTGGACACTGGCTACTCAAAGTCAGGCACATTGCGAAAAACTCCGCATATGAAATCGTCTGAAGTCCTCGACACCCTGGATCCACAGCCGCCGCCTAGCTCCGCCTCCTCGCCCGCATCTGCCCCGCCTCCTACAGGTTCAGAGCACGGTGCCCCCTCCACGTCGGAGGCCGGCTTTGACTACTACAACGTGTCGGACGATGACGACGAGGAGGTGGAGGAGGCCTCCCATAAAGAGGCGGCTCCTGTGGAGGGCAAGGGGCGGGCAGGGGGTGGAGAGGGTGGGGTTGGGGGCGGGGTTGGGGGCGGGACAATGCAGTGGCTGCTGGAGCGGGAGAAGGAGCGTGATCTGCAGAGGAAATTCGAAACCAACCTGACTCTGCTCAGTCCTAAGGAGAACGAGAACACCAGCAGTCAGAAGTCAGCACACTCAGCACGGCTGGACAGTATGGACAGCAGCAGTGTCACTGTAGACAGCGGCTTCAACTCCCCACGGTAAGGCCACGCCCAGAAGGGAGGGACACCTCCCCACGGTAAGGCCACGCCCAGAGGGGAGGGACACCTCCCCACGTTAAGGCCACGCTCAGAGGGGAGGGACACCTCCCCACGGTAAGGGGGGGGACTCCCGCACCGCAGCAGACACCATGCGTTTTTTACAGTTTAGAATGTTAAGACTCAAGTAAAATGTAATTTAGGGAACTCTGGGATACCTGCAAAGGACTACAGCACTCCCCTTCTTCACATGTTCAGCTGTTTATGAAATACATTTGTTACAAGCCTCAGAGACATCCAGTGAGACCCCAGACCTGGGCAGTGAGACCCCAGACCTGGGCAGTGAGACCCCAGACCTGGACAGTGAGACCCAAGACCTGGAGAGTGAGACCTCAGACCTGGGCAGTGAGACCCCAGACCTGGGCAGTGAGACCCCAGATCTGGGCATCTATAGGGATGTTGTGATATGGAAGGTGTGCAGAATATATATAAACATAGAAAAATACCCACCCAGTAAAAATACCCACCCAGTAAAAATACCTACCCAGTAAGGCCTTGGAGTGAGTACAAAACATTTTTATGACAGTAAAACATTGTAATCTTTTTCAACGATCCAGTTTATGCATCCTGCTACATACATGGTGCTGCAGGATTTAATGACCACTTGTATTTTGACTTCGTTATATAATGTTCATATATTAAAAATTAATCATTGTGGTCCTTTACAGACAGTCCTTTATCAAAAAAAAATGATCTTGATTAAAAAAGAATGCAAGTGCGTCTTATCGTGTTCCATACATACACCTTCATCATTGCCTGATGGTTGAGTTGTTAAATGCACCGATTTACACACTGCAGTTAAGCACTGCTTTACACTCCCTATCACAACTCACAGGACAGACAGGACAGCGTGGAATCTCCTCTTCCCATAGAAAGGGCTCGTGACTGGGCTTCATGAGTTGTGTGTGCATGTGAGCATGTGTGTGTGTGCGTGTGTGTGTGTGTGCTTGCGTGTGTGTGTGTGTTCTTTATGGATGAGGGCCTGTCTCAGTTGCTATAAATAGACTCCTTGGGTCTGTATGACTCATTCCGCCGTGGTCGTGTTTCCTGTGCGAGAAGGTGGAGTGAGTGGTTACTTTTACCTGATATCAGATGAGAAGGTTCATGTGAGAGTCAGCACAGGTTAAAGGTCAGTCCTTGGGCTGCTGGCTTTAAGTAGCAAGAACTGTAAACTTCACCTTGGATTGATGCTGAGTCTCACCTGAACAAAAATGCCTAGAAATGCACTCATGAAGGAGGTCACATGAAGGAGGTCACATGAAGGAGTCACATAAAGGAGTCACATGCTTCAAACAGACGTTCTGAGCCAAGCTGAGCTGTACTGCTGGATTCCAAAGTGATCCCAGAAGATTTGCAGGCGACTGGGGTGCTCTGATGGGAGTAGTTAGGGGTGGGGTTCTCTAGGGCAGGAGGAAGAGTTCTTTGATGGGGGTAGTTAAGGGTGGGTTTCTCTGGAGCAGGGGCTTTAGGCTTGTCAGGGCCTGACTGACTTTTGACTCTTTTCTGGGTGACTAGTTGACTCATCAAATGAATGATGATGTCACTCCCCAGCTCCCCTGTCAGGAGGGTGGGAGGGAGTTTTATTTCCTGAAGTGGTGCAGAGAGAAGCAGACCATGCAGCCAGTCTGCTGCTGCATCACTTCCTCCACCTGCAGTAAGAAGCACCTTTGGAAAATATGGCTGTGATTAAGATGAATCGGCCAATCCTGTCTTTAGTTCAGCAGGATCAAAGGTCATTATTATTTTGTCATCTGTTCTTTATTTGGCTAATTTGTGTTTTAGATATATACATAGATGATGATGATGCTATGTGTCTGTGTGTATGTATGTGTGTGTCTATATATATATATATATAGGGAGAGAGAAGCTGAGAGAGAGAGATGATCCATAACATTAACACCACCTGCCTAATTGTGTAGGTCCCTCTTGTGTCACCAAAACAACACTCACCCATCAAGGCCTGGACTCCTCAAGACCTCTGAGCATGTCCTGTGGTGTCTGGCACCAACACACCAGCAGCAGGTCCTTTGAGTCCTCTAAGGACACACTGCTGAGTCCTGTAAGGACCTACAGGATCGGACTTGTTTTCCCATGCACATCCCTCGATTGTTCGATCCGATTATGATCTAAGGAATCTGGAGGTCAAGTCAACACCTTGAACTCTTTGTTATGTTGCTCAAATTTGTTCTCAACAGAGTGACAGGGTGCATTATGATGAGAAAGACCACTGACCAAAGACCGTTAGGGAAGACCGTTAGGGAAGACCGTTAGGGAATACTGTTAGGGAATACCATTAGCATGAAGGACTGTACTTGGTCTGTAACAATATTTAGGTACATGGTACATGTCAAAGTAACATCCACATGAATACCAGGATCCAAGGATTCCCATCAGAACGTTACCCAAAGCAACACATTGCCTCCAGCTTCCCATAATGCATCCTGGTGGCATGTCTTCCCCAGGTAAGCGATGCACGTTCACCTGGCCATCCGCATGACGTAAAAGAAAACGTGAAGCTTCAGACCAGCCCCCTTCTTCCGCTGCTCCATGGTCGAATTTTGACACTAATGGCAGGCACTTTTCGGTGCTGGTGTGGGTCAGCACAGGCGCTCTGACCCCTCACCTTCCTATCATAACAACCATTAACTTTTTCAGCGGTTTCTGCTGCAGCAGTTGTTCTGTGGGATTAACCAGATGGGCCTTCACTCCCCACTGGCATCAGTGAGCTTTGGCTTCTCATGACTCTGTCCCTAGTTTCCCAGGGGTTCTTCCTTGGACCAGGTACTAACCACTGCATCCCTGGAACTCCCTACAAGTCCTGCTGTTTTGGAGAGTCTCTGCACCAAAGTTTGGCTCTTGTCACAGTCACTCAGATTCTTTCTCTTGCCCATTTTTTCTGCTTCCAACACATCAACTTCAACAACTGAATGTGCACTTGCTGCCTAATATATCCCACCCTGGACAGGGCCAGTCTGACAACAAGCTAATCATTGTTATTGTTATGGCCAATGTTTATACACAGTGTATACACACACACACACACACACACACACACACACACATATATATATATATATGAATATTTGTATATGTGTATATCATCTGTTTTCTCCACTCCAATCTACTCTCTTCTTCTTGCTTCTCCTCCATCCCCTGTTCCTTCTCCACCCTGTCTGCTCTCAGCACCCGGGAGAGCTTGGCGTCCAACACCTCGAGCATTGTGGAGAGTAACCGGCGGCAGAACCCTGCCCTGAGCCCTGGGCACGTGGGTAGCACTAGCATTGGCCCCCCGTTTGCCTTCCGTGCCATCCCTGAGCCCCCCACCACCACACAGGCAGAGAAACTGCAGAAATCTCCCAACTGCCTTGCCTCCATCACCAGCGTCTGACACGGGTCGTGCTCATCCACGTGAGCACTGAGGGGGCGCGATCTGCAGAGATGGGGAGTGCTGGTGCTGAGGGTGTGACGTCCGAGCTCAGACCACACGGGGACTGTTAGACCCACAGGTATGGCTTCCACAGACTGTTTCTACAGCAAAAGAAAAGTCACTGCAAAAAAAAACGAAAAAAAAAAACGAAAAAAGGAAAAAAGTCAAAAAAGGATCTTAATAATGACATGATTTATCTTGACAAGTGATTAATCAGGAAATTCTCCAGTTTGAATCAACAGTTATTTTCTTAAACGTATCTTTGTTTTCAGTAATAACAACTGTTTTTTTCAGTCATGGAATAATGACATCATCCTGCCAATGGAATACGATTGCACTCTAACATAAGGCTGCTGACACAGACAAGGTTGTAAGGAAATCGAAAAATGTGGTAATGACTTATGGAAGAAACCTGTTATTAAATCTCATTTTAACAACATTAAATTCCTGATTCATAATGTTGTATAATAAACCCAAAATAAAGACATTCCTCACAATGCTATTAGCTCTGGTGATAAAGTAATAAAATGAACTGGAATCATACTTACACGCTTATAAAAATAAATAGTACTTAGATCGATTACAAAGAACGAAAAACAAAGTTACTCTGAGATTAAATGATTCTTTTAGTGAAAACAAGGACTGTTCTTTTTTTTCAGTTCAAACCCACTCTGGGCAAAGCAGATACATGTGTAAAATGTGTGTCACTGTTCATCACTCACTGAGTTTACCTATTTCATTAAAGTTTCTATCTGACATTTAATCTCAGGTCATGAATAGTTACTCTTTTAGGAGGGAAAAAACCCATCAATGAACCCAGAGTCACTTACCTCAGGATCCACTTCACAACTTCCGCTTTCCGAGAAAAAAGTTTGGTTTATTTATCACTTTATTTAGACACTTTATTTAGAAAGTGTCTGCATGATATCACTTCATCTCAACTTGGTTGGACTGCATATCTCTTGCTTCACGTTTGACCTCCTGAGGGAACGGCGATAAGGTCCAGCTCCCATGAGCCCACGACTGTGGACATTACGACTGAGTGGAGAAAATGTTCTGGTTGGAGAAGATGTTCTGTGGTTGGAGAAGATGTTCTCTGGTTGGAGAAGATATCATGGTTGGAGAAGATATTATGGTTGGAGAAGATGTTCTCTGGTTGGAGAAGATGTTCTAGTTTGGAGAAGATGTTCTGGTTGGAGAAGATGTTCTCTGGTTGGAGAAGATGTTCTCTTAAGTGTGTAGGTCTGTAACATCTGAAGTTCTCCAGACTATCCTGCTGAAAAGGTGTCATCCCGCCCTGCCGCCGCTCTGTCAGGACAATTATTTTCAAATGTGTTTTTACTTGAGTTGAATCCATAGAGGCTTTTTTTTAAGACATTGGTTTAATTTCTGGTTTTGTGTTGCACAGGGAACTAGTGTTTTACCAGTAGCTTTCTCCTGATGGGGCCTTGGCCCTTAATGAACCCAACAGAAAGCATGACTGCTTTGCAGGATGTGTGAAGGATATCCTCTCATAACCTGCACAGACTCTCTCTGTGACACAGGAGATATGGAGAAATTAGGTGTGATTTGCATTTGCTCCAAAGATATATTTTTTGGACCTTTAAAACAAAGCTCAAGGATCAGGTCGTAGTTGGAATCATCACACACCACAGACCAAGCTTGCTTTCAGTTCACAGACCACATGAATTGCTCCAGATTCGACTCTCCGTGCTGCTCCCTTTGACACCAGGCAGTGTCGATCTCTTTGGCTGAGTATTTCACAGAGCCGCCCTGCGCTTTCTGTGGGTGTCACATGTTGTGGGTAAAGCTGGCTGTGAGTCAGTGGGATACGATGTGCCGTGGTGAAGGAGACAGCAGCTCCAGTGTCTGTGCTATTATGGGATATTCCTCCTGTTCTTCATCATTTTAATTTGTTTTTTTGGGGGGGGGGTTGTTTTGTTTTTTGAATGTGTGTTATTAGGAAGATATTCTCCACTGAGACGTCTTGCGTTTTATTTGAACCACAGATACACACTCCCTGTCACAACACACACACACACACACACACACACACACACAAACATGATCCAAAACTCCTCATACATACGCATAACTAGCTACCTCCACCACCTGTGTGTAAGGCAAGGTAGAGCAGCCACAGACTGGAGTGCTTTTGTCTATGGGAAACAGTGCTATCAGTCTCCTCTGTGATGTGTTTCCATGGAACATACAGTTTCTCAACGCCAATCAGAACTTACTTGTTTCAGTTTGTGACAGATGCATCTTCAACTCATCTGCCAGACGTGTATAAACCTATCAAACGCCACCTTATGAAACAATGGGACTTCTTTTTTTGTTTTATACATACATACATATATATTATACTATATTATATTGTTTTGCAGCTATTCTACATTATTTGCCATCATCTGAGCACGAGTCCTGATAATGACTGAGTGTGGTGATTTCCCATTAAACTACTTCATTAAAATGCATCTACAGAGAAAATGTTTCACATTGGAGGAAAGATACAAACAGAAAACAAATAATCAAAAAATTATAATAGTTTTCAAAAGCTAAGAATCTGAAACTAGGCTGTAATCCAACTTCAGATGGATTATATGAGGACATATGAGGACAGTTTTAAGTCACAATTATATAAATAGTAGAAACTAAGACTTATGTTGATCACCATCTGTTTGGCAATACTGACTGCAATATTTAAAATATTATAAATATTTTACCTGATATCTCAGAGAAAGGTAAAGTAAATATTTTACCTGATATCTCAGAGAAAGGTAAAGTAAATATTTTACCTGATATCTCAGAGAAAGGTAAAGCAAATATTTTACCTGATATCTCAGAGAAAGGTAAAGCAAATATTTTAC
>JAOXYF010000009.1:21071197-21093169 GCA_028565775.1 Sternarchorhynchus goeldii
GTAAAGTAAATATTTTACCTGATATCTCAGAGAAAGGTAAAGTAAATATTTACCTGATATCTCAGAGAAAGGTAAAGTAAATATTTTACCTGATATCTCAGAGAAAGGTAAAGTAAATATTTACCTGATATCTCAGAGAAAGGTAAAGCAAATATTTTACCTGATATCTCAGAGAAAGGTAAAGCAAATATTTTACCTGATATCTCAGAGAAAGGTAAAGTAAATATTTACGTGATATCTCAGAGAAAGGTAAAGCTACAGCCTGTATTATTTACTTGTTCAAGTACTTGCGTTTGCTGCTAGTTGTTTTCCTGATTTTCTGTCAGAGAAGGTTTTGATAAACAAGGACTCCAGACCGACCAGTTTGCAACAAATTTTTGAGGGATCATAAGTCCACAAATCTGCTATTGATTGAATTATGTTACTTTAACACATGTTTATGTAATGTATAAAGTAAGAAAGACCTATTTACATGTGATTTACATTCAACAAAAACATACAAGCTGCAGCTTTAATACTGTGGGTTCAACTGCCTGACCCTTGTCCATAATTACATTGTCCATAATTACTTCCATTGAAAAAAGAAAATATTCAGTTTGTTTTAATCACTCATGTTTGACCATTTGTAGAGAGTAGCTGCTCACAGACTCTGCCTTCCTGTAATTACCAAGTGGGATAGTTTCCATGTGAATACACAGACATAAACACAGCCTCTGTTCAAGGGTGCGTTTTAGGGTTCCTGTTGCATTCTGGGTCGACTCCCCGTACACCCCCACACCACCCCAGGGTTTTACTTCTTTCTTTTATTTTCTCGTCTTAGCTTTTGATAGACAAAAGGGAGTATTGCATCCAAGACTGCCTTGTACAAAACATGTTTGCACTGAAATGCCTAGTCTCTGGTTGCTGTAACGTCCATCCAAGAAGGATGCTTTGTTTATATTGTAAACTATTTCATATGAAATAAAATAACAAGTCCATGAAATGTCTTCCCTTAACATTATGGATTTTAGAACAGTATCAGACAACATTGTTTCTAATGGTGACAGTGTACAATGTAATGCTGGTAACAAAGTTGATCAGCCATTCCTAGTATAATTGCTTCAAAAGAAAAGACAAAGAAACAAGGGATCTTTTGTAATGTCTATAATATTTGAAGAAAGTCCCTATTTGTGTAGTACTGGTGTTTAATTGTTGTTGTAGTGTATGTGATATACCCAGCTGGGAGATTGTGTTACTTTTTAAGACAATAAAATAACATGTTTGGCTAAACTGTTTTAAATGTGGTGTATCATTTATAACCTTAAAGGTTAGAGCTTGAAATAACAAAAATAATAAAGTTTCTTACTATTAGTATTTGGGAAAGAATCCATTTTTCTTAACGCACAAGACCTGTGTGTTTCAAAACTCTTCAGAATCAGAATTTGTTAATTAGCCAAGTTTGTTTTTGCATACAAGGAATTTGACTTGTGAACCTGCTGCATAGCAATCAGAACAAAAACCAAAACTACAATAGGTAGCAACATACAGTACATAGATAAAATTATACAATATTATATACAAACATTGCAAGAAAATTTGCCCACATAGAAGACCTCACGTGTGCAATAACAATGTGCTGTGTAATAGATGCAGTGCAGTGAGTTTATATGTAATAGATGCAGTGCAGTGAGTTTATATGTAATAGATGCAGTACAGTGAGTTTATATGTAATAGATGCAGTGCAGTGAGTTTATATGTAATAGATGCAGTACAGTGAGTTTATATGTCCGGCCCTGGGAAAGTTCTGTTACCAATAGGAGTTCTTGGTCAAAACTTCTAACACTACACCTGCTGCCTTCTGTAACTTGAGGAATTCTCTGCATATGAATGTCTGCCAGACGTAAATAAACATACTGCAGGGGGCGTGAGGTAAAGAAATTGATATTAGGCGATGACAAGTTTAAAATAGATTTTATCACAGACTTTCAAAATTAATTGTACAGAAAAATGTATTAAGATGTATAAAAATGTGTTAAGCTATACAAGCGTTTGCAATGGTTTAGGCTTTTCGTTGAAGATGTAGTGCTGCTCTCTAGTGGTAAAGCCGAAGAATGACCAAACTGTGTTATTGTTAAACTCCATCCAACAGGAGAGTGCATCGTACGTGGTAGACAAAATCAAGACTATAGATTTTGGCGTTTGTCTAACACTCCGATAAAATATCAACCCTATTTTTAACCTGTAAATATTTAGTCTTATTTCTGAATAAAAAGTAAATCGGCTTCAGGAAGTCCGCCGCCACATGATGGCAGTAAAAGACCCATCGGCGCTGTGCGCGTTTGCAGGACCGCCAACAAAGTCCAAACACGCTGGAGAGCCTCCTATCTACTTAGAAACGTCCCCGAGAAAACCTTTCGTTTTGGTATACGCCAAGTAAACAGTTTTAATACAAGTTATTTTCCACGTACGGTTTAGGAGGAAAGCAATGGTCCGAATATAGACGTGGGACTGATTGCGATCACATCGAGAGTAAGTATGGAGTTATGATCACGTGTAGATGGATTTTAATGTTCAGGGATGATTTTAACTCCCGTTTTTTGCTCGGTTTCCTCGCTAGCAGTGGTGGCTAAAGACAAAGTCCTCTTCGAGACTGGCTTGTTAATAGTTGCGACGATATACGAACGTGTAATGTTCATAATAACGACGTGAATGTCTTTCCAAATGGACGAAAAGCTCATAAGTGATTATAAGTTTGTGTGCGGTTTAGATGTGCAGTCGGTGGGTGCGATGGTTTTTGTATGTGGTTTAGCTTAGCCGGCTAACGGTAGCCAACTTCACCGCATTTAAATGCATTAAATCCTTTGAACAGTGAGTTAAATAATCTGGATGTGGCTCAGGCACAAGTGACTTAGAAAAACGCGTTTCGACTGATATCGATCATAAATGTGGCGACAGAGTTTCGTCCAGTTTTCGTGCAAAACGTTTCTTTTGTTGACTTTAAGCGTCCAAGACCTGGAGAGAAGACCTGAAGAACAAGGATGAACTTGCGAAAGGGGGTCAGCACGGTCCTCTGGTGCTTAACACTGTAATGAACGAGGGTGTGCAGACCAGAACTTTTTGCAGGACACGTTTAAATGTTGATTCGTTATATACTGTTATATATTCGTTATATACTGTTATGTAAGACGGAAACTGGCCTTTCTGTCTCCCCCGTTTTTTTGTCATAAACAACTAATAAGGTATAGGACAACGTTTAATTAATGAGAGGAATTAATCAGTGAATGAAGTCGGAATAAATACTGTGCTCTGCGCTGTAAACCGAACCGGAAGTTGGAGTGTTGAAGGCAGGATTCTGCTGTAGTTGGTCTTATCCTTCAAATCCGTTCACTGTTGGACACCTGCTCTACTGGCGTTTTAACACGTGGAGTCGGGGGTAGTGGTGCAAGAGGAGGTGGCCATCTGACCCCCTCCCATGGGGTACTTTAGTGGGTAAATTATTCTAACCCATTATGGAAAAAAAATACAAGTAACGCATCAAGACAAATCTGCAAATGAATTGCCTGTCCATTAACATCAAACTAGCTCTAATCATTGAGAGAATTAAAACCTCAGGTACTCATCATATTAGGACGTTTTAAGATTTACCCTTCTGCTGGAGGGTTGTTTACCTTTCTGCTTAAGGTTTGGTGATAAGAATTTGCTGAGGGGTTTAGAGCTCTAACCACATTCCTTAAGATCTCCCTGCTGCTGGCTTCAAAGGTTTTGAATAATTTTAGGGAGGAAAGTGCCCTTCAGCCTGCAGGGTATTAAAATGTAATACTAATGGTCACACACTACAGTGCTTGACGGCCCTCACCTAGTTGGAGCAATACTATAGATGTAGTTATACACTACAAACAGTACATGGTTGTTGTTCTTCCCATGATAACATGTTTGTTTACTAATCTTTGAAAGTTGTTTCAATTTGTAGTGCAAGGTTGGTGTTATATATGTGAAAGATTACACACAGTAGTACGAATAGTTCTTTGTGTGAACCATTCACTACAGTTTTCTGAATGTAGAAGCAATTTCTGAATCTGATGTAGTTGGCATATACAAACTGACTGTACAGCAAAAGGTCTGCTGACTTTAAGGTTAACAATAGTTTCTCCCTTAGGACCCAATTTTGGTGACACTAGCTTTGACACTTGGTCTCTTTAAGGCATTTCTACAGGATTAGGCATGAAAGGCGTCCGACATCCCACACAGTTCAGTTCTTGGTGGAGAGACTCTGTCCTGCCTTGACTTTACTCGATCATCCTGTTTTAAGAGCTTTGACTGATTTCTCCACACTCACACCTGTAGTTTAGTACACTGATGTGTGCAGGGTTGTGCTTTTTAGTGCCATTTTGCAGACCTACTAAAGCATATTGCAGTAGATGTGCCCTTCACACACACACACACACACACCCTGCAGTTTAGCATGAGCATCCTAGTTAGATCGTTACATATCCATTCTCACACTGGTCAGGTGCTCTCTGCTGTACCAATAAGAGTCCCAACATTTTGTGTGCTTGAGTAAAACTACAAATTGCAAGTATGAGAAGGAACGAGAGATGGTGAAATCTTGAGAGAAACTTGCACGCTTCAAATACTAGGCCGTGTGTTATAACAGATTGATTAATTATATTCACTAAACAAAGCTAGTTCTGCTGCCTTTTGTAGGTGGGACTCTATAAGCCTTCTTCCTCCAGATAATTTGTACATTGAACCCTGACATCATTATGGAGTTTATCAAGACTCGTTTTGAATGATTGTTGAAAATGATTTGTCTCTCAAACCCACAGTGATTGTCTGTGGTCACCCAGTGAGCGCCTGATGGTCTGTGAACATGGCGACCCGGTTCACCATTGACGACGCGTTCTCACTGGAGGGGGAGGAGGATGGGGTGGGGCCAGATGGAGATCCAGACAGACGGAAGGGACGAGAACGTGAGCGGGATGGAGAGATGACATTTGGACCTCTCTCATTCACCAAACCTCAGACTCCTCCCTCTGCTTCTGCAGGCTCGACAGAACACAGCAACCTGAAATACCAGGTCACACACAGCTGCTTTTATGCACAGTTATATATGTAAATAAACACACACACCTCCAGTGATTATTCCTGCTGCATCTTACTGTCGTAAAGAATTCAATGTAGAGATACTCAACATTGTAGTAAAGGTACACAAGGTTTCTGGAGTAACAGCGTGTTTCAGAGGGCCTTTATCAGCTGTGCAAATACAGTGCTTCTCGTTTTGTGTGCATGTATATTGTGGGGGTTTTTCCTCCTAAATTATGGATGTGTGTGTCATGTTGAATTACAGAACCTGGAAAACGAAGACAGCTTGGGCAGCCCCGTTAACTCCACCTTTAATAACTTTTTCAAAATCAGGTCTGACTTTAAATTTGTTGGTCATGTGTTGACAAGCTTTTGGGATCTGTGTCAAATTTGACTTGTAAACATTGAGTTGTGTGAGTGAAGTCACTTTTGTTGTTACATCACTACATGGTGTGCATGGGAGGGGAAAACATGAGGTGCACACTGCAGAAGAAACAAGATGTGCAGTACAGTGCATTATACTAGATACTGCAAGATACAGTGTACAGCACTAAATAGAAGAAATTGGTCATTTCGTGATGGGCACTGCAGTGTAGTCAGGTCGGTGATGAGACTTACTTGCTAACCAAAAGTTGAAGTGAACAAACGGGTTTGAACAAATGCCAATGTCAGTAGATAGGAAGATGAATCAGAATAAACTGGATCCAGAAAGGCCGCTGTGTTGTCACTGTCTAACTGGTGCTGTTTTGCAGTGACCCAGCGACACTGTCCTACTGTAGCTCCCAGTGGTCCTTCAGCACCCTCAGCTCCGTCACACACCTGTCTGCACGCTGCTGCGGGTACACACACACACACACACACACGTACAAATACTCCATCACATGCCAAATTCCTCAATCACCCATCTAAACACTCATACGCTCACCACACACCCCTCTGTTTAAAAACACGCTGTCCTACACACTCACCTCCACAGTACTTTCACCTATTCATGCTTCTGCCTCACCACTGCAATGTAAACACACCTGAGATCTGGGTGCTGCTCTGCCTGCCCACAGATGGACGTCACACCCTTTAATAAAGAAGAACAGAAGAGTAGTGCTTTCATCTTTTCTCCTCCTCATCACTGGACTTGGTAGGATTTAAACGCACCATTCCAGACACACACGTTCTCTGTTTGCTCCTTATTTTAGTAAAACCCAGCGATGGATTTAAAAACAGTTCTGCGTTAATAACTTATCATCCTTCACTTACTGGGTTCAGCTTCACACGCATTATGTAACCTGTCTGGTGTTATTTCTGTTTTCCCTCACTCTCTGCTCAGCTCTGATCTTCACAGGTGTCGTAGTCGAATTAAACCCCCATGCAGGTGAGAATGTTGAATACAGGTCATTGCTTTATAACAGGTTTGACATATATGTGTCAGATGGTGACATGAATCTAACTCACCTGATCAAGCACATTACCTAATTATGACCATCAGCCCAGGTACTGTGATGACAACATATAGGCTGGGGGAGATTTGCGCTGAGAAGTGACTCACTGTGTTGTAGTCATGTAGGACTGTGTCTCGTACAAAACAGGAGCAGTATCTTGTATCTGTATGTTGTATCTCTCAACAGGAGTTTCAAGTGCAATTTTCTTTGTCTCTGGATTTCTTCTCTTCATTCCTGGTGGTATGTTTTAATTTATATTCTGTGTAATGAATTCTGTGAATATATTCTGTGCAAAAAATAACTTGAACTTGAATGCTCAGATGTGTTTGTTTGTTTGTTCTACTTCCCTCTCTCTCAGTTTACCATGTGATCTATATAAGCTGTGCCGTCAGGGGCAGAAGAGGTTTCAAGTTCTTTTACTTGCCCTACTTTGAGAAGTAATGAATATCACGTCCCACGTCGTCAGGGAGACTAGATATGGATGCTGGTTAGCTGCTTTTTAAATGCTTTTGGTAACAAAAAACGAATGAAGTAAGGAAAGATGATCGGACAATCTTAATTTAGACTGAACCTGTTAATCATCTGGGAAATTCTGTGAAAGCAAATTCGATTGAAGTGAGAAGTCCTTGAATTTCAGTGTACAGACCTCACATTGCACGTACCGGCTCTGCAGTCGGGAGCAGCGTGGGATTAGTTGCATTTCAGGTTATTTTCAAGTCGGACTTGAAACTGAGGCGCCAACAATCAACTGACGGTAAATGGATGACGGGAAAAACACATGGACAAAATGGGAGGGGCCAGATCTGTTTGTATTTACTTAATTTGGGAGTGTGGTGTGTAATACGTGTGGTAAAAACGGAGACCCAGCCTCACTGTTTCTGAGGAAACCATGGATATTTGCTTTTCTTCTCCCTGCACTGTTTTTAACTAATACCACTATCACTTTGAACCACTGAAAGACTCCAGCAGGTCAGAGTGGAAGAGATTTATTTTATTTTTATGTAATTTTTTAATCAGTGACACTACAATAAACATTTTATATTTTGCTTTTAAATATGATGCCGTTCTAGACTTGTAGGGTGAAGACGTCCAAGGTGGGGAAACCCTGGAACATACAGGGTCATGAGTGAACAAACTCTTTATTGTATAATTTCTCATTTGTATGGTTGTATTTTATATGGGTGGGTGTGTGTGTGTGTATGAAACCACACTTTTTGAAGTGTGAGCGCATGCAGGTGCAGATGCAGCAGGTTGTAACTGCACCAACTTCTAGGAATTGTTCATGTAAAACTCAAACAGCTCAAAAGAGACATATTTCAAGTCCTGAAGGGTCATGTCAATGTAGTTTATTTTTGTATAAAAACACTTGGACATGTCCAAATCATGAACAGGGGTAAAAAACAAGAGGGCTTGGATGAGTAGTTACAATATCAGCTCGTTATCACTCCAGCCAGACACACTTATTCCATCTGGTTTAGCAAAGCCTGATACAGGCTTCATCAGAGGTGAGCTTTCTGTAATGCTGCCAACAGTGTGTTAATGCAGCAGGCACGAGAGCACGTAGTCAAAGAGTCAATGGGCGGGGTTAATAGAACAGACATAGGTTTGTGCTCTAGCCATTATAGCTCTAGCTGAACATAAAGCTACATATGCACTCACATGAGCGACAAGACTAAGCCAGGAGTTCTCAATTTAGAGAGCCAATCCAACACTTTCTTCCACCCATACCTGTAAACACATGAGTCAGGTTCCTACTGGGTGGCATGAAGTTGCAATGCCTTTTGTATGTGAATGTTTTACATTCGTTACAGATTCCATATGCTGCTGGTCTAGAACACATTCTCTGGGTCATCTGCACCAGAAAAAACAATTCTATGCAGATCTACAAAAAAAAATTATGACCCCACCCGTTTAACATTACTACATTGACAGAGTCGGAGCACAAGTCATAAAACCTGATTCTAACAACTTAAAAGCACTTCATATAAGCCAATCTGAACATGACCAGTTTTCACTTTAGAAGTCTGATAATTCCCCCATTATAGCAAACCTGCAAAATTGTACAATCCAAGCTTTGCTGATGGAAGTGATGCTGATCGTTTTGTGGATTCTAGTGGGTATCTGACTTCCACCCTGCTCTGAGATCAGTCTGGTGTAAACATAATCATGGTCATACACCACTACTCATTACACTTGCCCCAATAAATAATACCAAACCGGTACGTTGAGCACCAAATCATTCATGTGAACCTGTGCTTTGTAGCCTCCTGAAAACGACTGGGTCAGTTTTGTTTATGCTGGGCACCAACATCAAATCACAACGGGTTGACAGTCCTACCAAACCGAGGAAGGTTGGGGTTTTGCTTTGTTTACTTTTAATACAGGCTTGAAGTGGCAAGAGCAGTGATTACACAGGACTGCTCTTCTACAGAGCCTTCAACAGTGATCAGGTCAGTACTATTAGACGACTCGCACCAAAACATATGCAACTTCCCTTAAACAGTCAGAAGAAGCAGCATATCTTAAAAGCTCACTGGTCCAGCCCCGGGTGTGTAAACCATCTTGATGGAACATGTAATGCTAAACCCAAGTGCATAGAGCCAGTGCAGGATCAATCCTTGAGGTAATTTTACATATTTTAAAAGTCCATGAAATGTTCTGGGAAGATGAGGTATATTTGTTCTTAGCTTAATGTCCTGTCCACATCCACTACCAGACGCCTTCCAAAACACAACCAGGTATCACAGCGGTGCCCAGTTGGGACCCAGCACTCCATGGATAAGATGCCTCTGGCATTACAGCTGATTTGTGCAACTGCAAAGCCAGACAATTCTGTTATTTTCTTCATTAGTGTTGAATGAACAAATCTCCCACAGTCCACATGTTAAAGCTCTATTGCTTTTGGGCACTGGTACCAGGGTCAAGTACAGATGCGCATGGCTGGTTAGAGATGATGCTCCTAAAGTCTCTCTGCTGTGGTGGACGACAGGTCCATCGCTTTCGCAGTCACGCTGGAACGGGCGCCGGCATGAAGATTCAGCGTGGGTGGTGCCAGTTCAAAGGGGAAAGAACTGAGGAAGGGCCTCCAGGGAGGGCTATCGTACGTCACGAGAGGGGACTCCTCCCGACAAGCAGTCACCCAAAAGTTCGTCTTTCCAGACGTGAAGAAAGTAGTGCCCGAAGGGTTAGGGACTACTCTCAACACAGAGGCACCAGACTTCCTGGATGAGTTGATGGACAAGTCCTGTGGATGAAGAGGCTGGACATAGCAGGAAAGAGGGGATTCACAGGAATAAATCAAACCATATGGATACATATTTTTGTCTCAAGTTAGCAATTACTCTGCATGTCCTACTTTGAGGAACCAAAAAGTATTTTTAGTATTTAGCATTTATCACACGCACCTCTTCATCGCTGCGAGTGCTCTCTTCGTCGCTCCCTGAACCAACACAGCAGGATGAAGCAAAACATTTTTAAAAACCAAACCACACATGCATAGTTAAATGAACTGAACTGAGGAACTCTACTTCTAGGGTCAGGACTTCCAAAGTTCTAGTACAACACAACACAGCGCATCACATAAACACAAAACTCTCAGAGCAACATCACGCGTCACAGCACAAAAAGAGCTGGCAAGAATGGAGCATACCACCACAGGATGAAACGGGGGAGATCTGGAGGGGGATGGGCAGCTGTGTGGAGCTGACAGTGGACTCCTCCTCGTTTTCAGTGGTGATCTCAACGATGGCACACACGTCCAGTGGGTCACTCCCCACTACCTTGTTTGTCGGGCTGGGACCACGGAAATCCTGGACTAGATCACGCTCTGCTGTGAAGAACAAATTCCATCACATAGGTTCAGCCTTCAGGTCACCATTACAATGGAACACAAGGTGACATCGTGAACACAGTTCAGTTTTACTTACTGGCAAAAGCCAACCTATAAATGAATAAACAGGAGTCATACAGGTTTGAGCAGGGCTCGATCCTGCAATCTCACCTGTCAATAAAACTGTGCTATCTGGAAGTGTGTCTTCCTTTGAGTGTGCAGGAACAGAATCCTTCACCGGTGGCTCCATGTTTTTACCTTTTCGTCTCTGAGAGGAGCAATTAGGGGCAAAAAGAATGTAAAAAGAAACTAATGCATGGAAGGAAGGACATATACACCCCACAGTATTTGTAAGATATGCTCATATTTCTGGAGTATGTTCATGCTCATATTTCTGGAGTATGTTCATGCTCATATTTCTGGAGTATGTTCATGCTCATATTTATGTTCATGGGCTCTTACTTTGGTTTTTGGCTCACGCTCCACCTTTCTCTTCCCTGAGGAAAACCAAAGCCAGATTTTTAACCATCAGTTAATCATAAAAAAAAAAAAAAAAAAAACATCCAAGTCAACATTTAATTCCAACAGCGACTAAACTATCACCATTGAAAAAATATTTCATGCATCTAAGCTCTAGACACACATCAAAAAAGACAAATAAAAAAAAAATAAAAAAATCTCCACACCAACTTGCGTTAGCACTTCTCTTTTAGCACTTCGGTTCTTCTTCCTGTTTGTTGAAATCAGCCACTATATGGCTGTCCTGAGTTTTGATATCACCATGGTAACAATGTGTGCACCCCACTTCATCGGACATTCCTAACACTATTACAAAACTGCACTCCCAATGATGAATCACTAATCAACACTGTACTGTAATCACCACTTTAAGATGGCCACATTTACATAATACATTTAAGGCTTCCCTCATGATGATTCTACAACAGTGCTGTTTAAAAAGCAGTAGCAACTCAACTTCATCCGATTCTTTCCAACACGCTTTGATACGACATGAACCATCAATACTCAGAAAGCAATCTGCAGAACATGACCACAAATCAGCAATCAACACTGGTCAAAAAACCTGCAATTGGACATTCCTCACCACAAATCCTTCAGCCCTCCCCGTTATGAATTCAGATTTAAGGAAGAGTGTTAGGCCTAATCCCTTGCCATTTCATAAACCACATCCACCGGACAAACCTCGTGTGTGTCACAGACGTTTGGCAACGAGGCGTTGCTATACCTCTCTTGGCAGCCTTTTCTGATGGCGTCAGCATACGGTACATTCTGAAAGCATTGCATCCTCTCTTCATGCTTTTGTCCTTTACTTCCTCTATGTCTGGCAGGGAGTTCATAGCACAGCGGAAGTTTGCCTTCCATGTCTTCGGGTCGGGCTTGTCAACTCCAGGATGGTACTTTCCTGAAGGAAAAGACGCCTGGGTTTGGGAAAGGTCCTGGTATGAACCCTCAGCCATAAAATCTGGTAAATTCTGATGGGTAACAAATATGGCGATACCTGTGTGAATGGCCCAGTTCATGAAGAGAGGGGCATCTTTATCCAGGTCCCATCCATGCCGGGCAGCATGCATCCATGGGATCTGGAATATCTTTTCCTTCTGTTCAGGAAAGCTTGCATTATAACGGTACTTTGTGGTGACAAAACGCTTGTCTACCTTTACCTCTGACCCTGAATTTAAAGCAGTTTTTATCATTTTTCTATAATACATAGTTTTTCAGTGATAGGACACTATTACAAATTATTAAGTATAACTAATACAGAAATAAAGCTACTACTACATTTAAAATATTGACAAACTTGCTTCTAAAATCTAAAAAATGTGCATAAATTGGGCCTCAGGAACATCCCTCTCCAGTGTCCAGTTGCCTGCTAGATCCAATTTCCTTGGTACTGCTTTTCCTTAACACACAACTAACATGCAGATATGCTTGGGGGGAAAAACTTCTTTAACAGAAATTATGAAAACATCCTTGTATTTCTATATTAGTGTGCAGTCTGTTGGCATGTACAGTTTGGGTCAGCTCACCTCCAACTGATCAGTTTATGACCAGGGAGGTCGGTAGTCACACCACCCTTCTCCACACGTCAGTGCTTCCCTTATATACATTCAGTACTTTTCGCAATAATGTGACCAAACGAAATCCATGCTCTAGGTCGGTCTCTCTAAAAGATATAGCCAGCCAGCTCCATAAACTTCAACAGAGCCAGACGAAGAACGGTACTATAACACCTCGTATATCACTTTAACACTACACTGGGACAAGGCAAATGTCTAAGAGCATCGCCCTACTCACTCACCTGATCAACCCAGTGAAGACCCTTAATTTTGCCGCTGTTTATCTGCTCTTCCAACCATGGTCGCATGCGTTGTCTATCCACTGGCATCTTCACCCTAGTCACAGATTAACTAGGTTAACAAAAAACTTAGCCAATATGGCTAAAATGTTGTGGCATTATTCACATATCTATCCAACAATAATTCGAAAATACAGAGTTGTGGTCCAGTTGGAGAAAGAAAACTCGGGGGGGGGGGGGGAAATTGGGCTTTCTATGCCATCATTTCAAAAAAATAGCTAAAAAATGAAATACTATTATAAATATACATAGAGTAAAAGAGAATAGAGAGTAATCCAAAAGTCAGATGGCTAGCTAGCCAGCTAACTAACTAGCCTCATTCACGGAGTTAACCAGCTAGCTGGTTATCTAACTTTCTCTACTTCCGTCCGTATAAACAGTGCAGTCATGTTAGCAAAAATAGACAGATATATAGTGAGGCTCGGCTATATAATGTCAACCCTAGCGAGTTTAATAACATTTACGTGGTTGTTGTGGACACATCCAGTCACGTATGTAGCTAAGTAGCTACGCTAGCTGAATCTCGTAAGAGTTAAACACTTTACCTAAACGAGTCCAATTAGCTAACTAACGCTGGCTAACCTACGTCGATCCTCAACGAGCACTAAGATACCAAGGTCTGCCAGGCAACTGCGACGATGTTGCTGTCATACTTGTAAATTCCTAGCTAGCTTTAATCAAATAAAAACATCCACAAAATTAACTACGTGAAGAGATAGGTGGCAGTCATTAAATGGAGCGCGGAAGTGATTCCAGCGTTTCTAAAGGTGTGGGTGTGTTCAGGGAGATCAACCGTGCATATTCGCGTTTGTTGGGTGCGTTCATACATGAACGCGACAGATGCTTTTTAATGCATACCAGGAATTTATTATTCGTTTACATAAAAATATAGCATAATTTTTTTATTCACTAAAATATAACCGTGTCATAGGTTGTAGTCTTCCATTGCAACAGAAACTATTTAAAAATTAATAACCTGAATAATTAATGAAGTGAATTTTATTTATTATTACATTTGAGTTGAATCATGTCTCATTTAAATATGATATCAGATATAGGGTATTCTGCTATTCTGGCTGCTGATGCTGAAGCCCTTAAAATCTCCTGGAAGAGACAGACACACCTTATGGTCAACCTCTGGGTGAATAAGGGGAGATGAACTGCTAATCCATCTCAAAACAGTGATTATTACCTACACACTCAAAACTGTAATTAACTACACATTCTGACCATTACAGGATATGCAAAAGCATCTTCACTGCTGCCCTAAAACCCCGTAATTGCACATACATAAAACCAGAGGTTTTGTTTTCCCAGCGCACACACACACACACAAACACAAATAACTCAAGTATTACTCTGTTTGGATAGTTTTTTATTTAGTTAGCACCAAAAGGAGGAAACACAATGACAACAGAGAGGATCAGAGAATGACTAAAACTTTGCGCCTCTAGGATTATTGCATATTTATAATAAACAAACTCTTTTCTTTTAATGTACACCTATTTTGTGCTCAAACATTATCTTCATGGTAAAATGATTTTACTATTTCTTTTTGTCTATTTATAGAACAAATTATATACATTTACATTACGTCGCTGTGCACAGTTTGCAGCTAGATAATAACAACATAAATTAAACAGCGTAGGAGGTTTTACATAAGGGTCATTTGTTACGCCATAGGAGGAACTACAATTCCCAGATAACCTTGCGTCTGTAACGCACAAACAACGCAGAAGCATGGCGGAAGGCGGCTGTATGAATACTGTGAACGAAAATGTGCCAATTTATGAAAATATCGACGTGAATTCAACACCATTTCATATAGGCACATTCAGAGATTTATGGTTAAGCACACTGCATCCTGAAACATATTCCTATACCCAGACACCCCCTGAGACAGAGGACTTGAAATTCATCAAGGAGATGGGAATCACTCCGGAGACGTTGGCAGAGCTCAAAACTATTTGCAGGTAAAGTTAGCTAGGATCGCTATCTTAGACCGAGACGAGATTTTACTGTCAGTTATTGTGTGTTATTAAGTCGGCTCTCCTTCTTCAGTACTGATGCTTTGCGAAGCCATCCAGAAGACAAGCCTCCGGACACCGAGGCCGTTCCCGCAGAACCTCAGCTCGCGACCTTAAAGTGCGTACTGATAGCGTGCTAAAGATGGCGAGGTCGAGGTTGTCGTAATTAGATGCATTTTAAAACTTGCTTATTTAACTTGAGACCGTTTCGCAGTAGTGTCTCTCAGCAGCATTCTGCGTTGCATATTTTAAACATTTCCCTTGTAGATTACTCTTACGGGTACAAATTAAAGAACTAAGGTGTTTTCAATCCTTTAATTAGCTAATCTGGTTAACAGTTCCCCAAACTAATAATAATGCTGTTCATGTGTTTTATCAGACTTCGAAAGAAGAGACAGGATTATAAGAAAGGTCTTGTTCGTGACAGCATTGGAAGACATGATGCGTATGCTAATGAAATGGTGAGTTCAGTGTGGAAACATCACATGGTGTAAAGTATGGCTCAGTGCACGTGAGACACAAAGCGGCCTGACTTTTGATCCATAGATCTCACTTTACTATATAGGTTTGGCATTCTGAAAGGTTCCTTTGCACACTGCATATGTTGACGGATTTCATTTTGGATCCTGCAGGAGTTGCTTGCCATAGGAAGAAGGCCAGAGAACTCTGCGGATTTGATACCTGAGGGAGAAATCGTTCTGAGTTTCAATGTCCTGTATCCTGTCCTGTTTGAGCGGGTAAGAAACTTAACACTATAGAGGGAAAACATGGCAGTTTATCATTTCCAGGTTGTATACTGACAGAGACTAATGCACTGTTGCTGTAGTGAACTGAATTAAATGTTTGTATTTGTCTGGGGTCAGTTTAAGCACGTGAGGGCATACCAAACTCTGCATGTTCTGGGCTCCCAGAGCCTGACGGAGCTGAGGGACGCTATCTGCTGCGTCAGTGACCTGCAGGTGTTTGGGGAGTTCAGCAACACACCTGACATGGTGCCGCAGTTCCTCAGTAAGGTCTGACTCCTCTCTCCAGTCGTTAATTACATGAACAGTAACAAATGCATTTTATACATGTACAGTTGGGAGCAAATAACATCCCTTTACCAAGTGGCTCTGAGTAAAGAGCAACTCATAATTACAGATTGTAGCTCCTCTGTGCAGTTTATCAGCCACCCTCTACACCCCTCATCACCGGTCAGGTTCTGACCACAGGACCACCTCTGTCCGGAAGGTGTCTGGGTGACGGATCACTTTGAAGTCGGCAGTAAAACTGACATGGTAGTGACATGGTTGTGGATGTCAGGCTGGTATATCATACAGCAGTAATACTAATGGGGTAGTGGCGAGGTTGTGGGGTCGGGTGGATGTAAGTACATCAGACACAACGATGTTACTGGTGTCCTGTGATTAGGAGTGGACCACTGATGGACTAACAGATGGATGACAAATTGTGCACTGGCTCAAACAGGCTAAATCTTACTGTGTTCTTACAAGATGTACCCATATGGTATATCTTTTTATTAAAATGGTTGTTGAGATGTTTCTGGATACAGACAGGGAAAGAGAATTAAGAGCCTTCATCTCTTTCTTTTGTCTGTAGGACCACTACAAATCTGCCTTCTTCTTCTTCGAGGGAACTTTCTTCAACGACATGCGGTTCTCAGAATGCCGGGATATCAGCAAGTAAGACGCTGTAGATCTCACTGGATTCTCTGACGGATGGGTTTGTTCACGAGGAGTTAGATACTTATAGCCACAACGTATTGTCTGAAGTACTGGATTTGTTGATGAGTTGGTGCCTAAAAGTAACTCTGATCATTTTGTTTAAACACATTTTGTTTGTCTTTAAAGAACCACACGAGAATGGGCAAAAACACACGACTTCCCAGATTTTAAAACTGCCAAAATGGAGGATACAACTTTCTATGACCTAAGAGTTAAGGTGGGCTATCCGTACCTGTACTGTCACCAGGGTGACTGTGAGCATGTCATCATTCTCACTGATATCAGGTCAGCCTCTCCTGTTTCTCTTCTATTACCTTTGGCAGTATTTTTAAGTTAAGAATGTTTACTTGTAAAATCTTACTCTTAGGTTAAAAACAGGTATTTTCGCAGCTAAAATCACAAAATCTGTCCAATAAAGAATTAGATGTATTACGAAAATGAACCAGTGATGGTAGTCCTTAAAATATAGTTAATTCCATATTCTAGCTTTATTCCAGATTGTCCCAAATCATTTGCATTAACTCATTAAGAGCAGCTGTTAAGTGGGTTTATGTTAATTGCTGTATCAGGCTCTTCCACAGAGATGACTGCAGAGACAGAAAGCTTTACCCGCTCCTGACCCACAAGCACCGGGTTCCAACCCGGAAATGCTGCGTCTGTCACCTCTACATCAGCAGGTGAGTGGCACGGTTCCGCCCCTTCCTGGTTCAGGCTCATATTTTCACTCTTTATTGAGATGACTGCTGTAGTTGATTTGTGGGGGTCTCTGATTTGCTGCAGATGGATAACAACCAATGACACTCAAGCTCCGGTGGATCCCTGCCTGTACTGTGACCAGTGCTTCCGGCTGTTTCACTACGATAAACATGGGAACAAACTGAGCGATTTCCAGGCATATGCCTACGTGGACCCGGGAGCACTGAACTGAGTCGCCCTCATAGTTCAAACGCCTCCTCCTCTGTGGGGCAGTACTGCTCTCCCAGCAGTTCTTTCTGCTGTCTGCAGTCAGATGTTTGGGTCTTTGGGGCCTCTGAGAGGAAGAAAGCTGTATTCTCTATGCTGAATACCTCAGCATGTGTTTGTCAGGATTTTCATTCACCTGGGATAAAGTGCAATATTTTCTGAATAAAAATTGAAGAAATAATTTGATACTGTATTTCATGTTATGAATAAACTCAGGTCACCAAATTGTTATATTTTGAGAAAGGGTGCCATTTTACTCTCAAGGGCCAGAATCTCCTTTACATCCCATCTCATGTTCATGATACAGATGTAATCCAGTTTTCAGGACTGGTTTTTGGACAAATGACCGTATTAATGATCTCATGAGAGCAAATAAAACGAGAATAAAAAAGGCTTGTGGCAAGTGCTACTTTAATAAGGCCAAAACAGGTTTTATACGAGGTGCAGGAATGCAGTGCTCTTATATCCACAAACGCTCGGGGCCAGGACAACGGAGGGGAGCAGGGGGACGAGAAGGGGAAGCACTTTCATATCAAAAGAACATTTGGAACACTCAGCTATCCAGAAACATACAAACAGTAGTTGGAAATATGCACACACACTACAACATATAAACCATAAATGCCACATCATTAGTGACAGCAAACCAGTTTTCTAATGTCAGTCGTGAAGCATCTTTCTTCTGCACAGTCTGGCCCAGTCGCTGAGAGAACACGTATGAGCAGCCCATGAACGGTGAGGAGACAAAACCAGGCAGGGAACTGTAGCACTGGGACTGAACACAGAACAACTACACGTGTAGTCAAATGTTTGTGACAGACAAAATAATTCCAACTTCCTTCTAGCAGCTGAAAGGACAGAGGACCCATGCGGGAATGTTTCCTGTCAGAGTCTGCATGGATCAAGTCAAAACGGACATATCTGCCTGAACTACAATCTACACAATTAGATTCCAAGTCATGAGAAAAATGGTCACTATACTGAAAACTCCTGAGGCTAAAACGAACACATCGGCGTTAAAACATCTGTATCTAAAATATCAGCAAAACTGTTCATGACAAGTGGCCTCTGTCGGGGTCGAGGGTCGACGTATAAAAGTGACCTCTGGCCTTGTGCAAGGACCCGTTTGTCCAACCCACAGTGAGTTTCCACGGAAACGCAGCAGGACTGCAGCTGGTGTGTGATGATCAGGCTGAGTCTGTAGGGTTGACCACACTGCCAACACATGACACACACGTTAGAACACAGCTACTCAAAGAAGGTTGTGTGCGTGTGTGCGCGCCGGTGAAAATCACAGCTCTCCACCTGCTCTTTTCCACAACTGCATGGTCTTCTGGTCGTTCAACCTCTGTGTGCTTCTGCTCAGGACTGGAGTCCCCGTTTAAAACCCTGTTATCTGTGAAGACAGAGAGACACACACACACTTCCAATTTCTTGTGGCTGAAAGACAGAGGACCTATTTGGACCCCATTTTCCTGTCAGAGGCAGCCGGTCAGAATGGTGATCTCTGCTTGAACTAGGGATGTGTACCATACTGTATCGTTCATGATGATGCTTTTATAAAACAATAAAACACACACAAGTGATATTCACAATTGTTGATGTAATGCAGTTTTTCAAGGTGTATGTTCATTATGAGTCATTTAGGAAGAGGGAAAAATGGCGGAAAGCATCTCTGGTGGAGAAAAGGGGAGCAACTTCAGCTGTGTGCAGATGGTTTGGTTATAAAACATCAGATGCACAGAACCACGGTAATATGCAAGAAACCTATTAACAACAAAGGGGAGAAACAACTCATCTCAAGCAGAAGCATTCAGTTGAGCAGACAGTGAGAGTGACACTCCTGCATGGTGGTAACTGCATGAGATTAACTTTCCTTGGGTTAGTCATTTATAGCAAATATATATATATTTGCTATATATATATATATATGTGTGTGTGTGTGTGTGTGTGTGTGTGTGTGTGTGTAAAAAAACCAAACAAAAAAAAAAAAAAAAACAAACACTTTGCATTCCAGCTTCTTACATGGCCTGCAAAAAAGGTATTATTTTGTATTTGCTTTGCGTTTACAGTAAAACTTTACAAGCATTATTTTATGTACTTGTTTACATTTGCAGTTTATGTGCCTCCACACCAGTTTCTGCACTGTGTGTGTTATACATATTTATATTGTTTACATTACATTTGTTACATTATTTTATTTGTAATTGATTATTTTATACAAAACCAGTGTAAGTTTGTTTACAAAATAGAATATTTGAAATATTTATACTAAATAAAACATTTTCTTGCAGTAGTATGTTTTTTGAAATTAAAATATTTTTCAGTGTTTTGTCATATCACCAATAATATTGTTAAAAACAGCCTGAAATATGATGATATTATTTTAGGGCCATAATCGCCTACCCCTACCCTGAACGCGACTCTCCTGCTAAGAGTTTAAAGGACATCATCCTGGATAATTGCATTGCAATTAAGAAAGCGCTCATATGGAGATCAGCGCTGGCCGTGACGGAACGCACCTGCACTCATCTCTCTGGTCTGTTCCGCTCTCTTTAGCGCCCCCTTCTTGGCCTCCTCGAACTGTCGCTGCTCGGCCAGAGACTTGTTGATGACCTGGCTGAGCACGGCCTCCCCTTCACCCACCAGGAACATGGTCTTAAACTTGTTATACAGCATGGTGGCCTTGTCCATTATATCCTGACTGGCCTTGAATCTGCGGATCTGGGGGACCAAAGAGAAAAAAAAAAAACCAAACAAAAAACTTTTACTTCGTCATTGTGGAGAACTGTAGGCAGATTTATGAGGGGAAATGCTTAATACATTTGAAGGGTCTGGAATATATGGAAAACTTTAAAGGGTTATTTTTTTTTTTACTGGTGTGTATTTTGGGTAAATTTTTCTGTGGATTTGAACTAAAGTGGGGTTGTATCTTAGCACTATGCATAAATTCTGGTGAAATGTAATATAAAAATAACTGCTATGAAGACAAAGCACTATGTAAAAAGCTCTGAACATAAACATCTCATGCTGTAAGAGTACAAGTTTATCTGAGATGTTTTACATTCACAGAGGAATACAAATTTCAGTTCCTTGACACTTAAGGTTTTTTATTTTGTGTTCCTAACAAAAGCTCAAGTTGCATATTGTTTGTTTGGTATGTAAATACATTTATGATTTGACAATGATGCATCTACTTCTCCATTGCCCCCATGTGGTCAAACAAAAATATGACTTTTTTTTAAAAAAAAGCATATGAACCTTCTAAATTGTCTCCTTCAGCAAGTGGCAAGTTTGCTTTGGTTGGAGAGAGAAACAAACCAAAGGTTTAGGTCTACAGCAGCACATGCTATAGGGTAAGATGATCGTTTCCACTGCATAAAACCTGGATCAGCCTACAGAGTTCCACAAAGGGAAATGAACAACTACAGCATCTTCTGCGTCAGCTCACATCAACCCTTTGATTGGGGTTATTGCACAGGAATGCTGGAGACAGTCCCAGGTTCACTGTTGATAAGAATGAATCCTCAACTATGCCAGTTTAACAATGTTCCTTTCGAGTCTCTGTACCTTTGTTCTTCAGCTTGTTTATTCCCTGCTCCTTTGTGCATGAATATCCTGCCTTTGTAAAAACCACTTCACCACTTCATTTCTTGACACTCCCCCGCATGTCGTCATGGTACATGCTGAAGAACCTACTATTTCTTGGTTGCAGACAGGAACCAATTTTTATAGCTCCTGAATCTGTTTATTTTGGTGGAAACACACTGAAAGGTTCCACATTCGATGGTTCCAAAGGACCAAGTGTGTCTAGTGAAAGGGTGAAGCTACACAGTGGTGTGTGTGGTGACGGCTGCGCGCACACACCTTCTTCAGAGTGGCTATGAGCTCACAGTGTTTCTGCAGGTGCTGTGTGGTGACCTGCAGTGAACCCAGCTCATCCAGGGCCACCAGACACTTCTTCACATCCTGCAAAGCACCACACACATCCACTTCAATTCACTCCTAAAAAGACACAAATACTGCTGGAAGGGATCAGCCAGAGAAACACCAGCAGCCACAACAATATTCAGCCCCATGGTTCTTCTTCTCCCAGACTCTCAACCCCTCCAAGATTCCTCTCTATCCGACCTGTTCCTCATAGCTAATGTTTGGGAATAATTTAAAATTACCGGATTATCGATCTTCAGTGAGATCTTAATCTCCCCGTGCAATCTCTGCAGCTTGGACTCGGTGGACACTTCTGTGTTGGAGGGAGGGAAAGACACAGATTGGAAAAACATGTACCTTTATAACAACAAAAAAAAGGGAAATGTGTTTGACCTTATTTGGCATCAGCTGTGTGTGACTCACCCTTCCTCCTGTCTGCTTTCCTCTCATCTTTCTTACCATCCTCTTTTCCTAACCTGCAAAAATAAATACATTTAAAAAAAACAGCAAAGAGCCACAAGGTGTGACTGGCAGAAAAAAATACCATCCATGAATTAATTCGGCTCATTTCAGCTCAAGATTCCCATTAACATTGCGAACTATTCCAACATGTCTCTGTTAAACC
>JAOXYF010000009.1:21093269-21106494 GCA_028565775.1 Sternarchorhynchus goeldii
GAAGGTCTGATCTCACATGAACCCGAGAAGTCAGATCCTAAACACATCTGTTAAACCGAAGGTCTGATCTCACATGAACCCGAGAAGTCAGATCCTAAACACATCTGTTAAACCGAAGGTCTGATCTCACATGATGCTGTATCCACTGGAAAGGCAGATCCTGTATGCCTTCAAATGGAAGAGTTGATTCCAAAAGCCCCTCCCACTAATAACAAAAGCACCTCCCTCAAATGGGAGGGTCGATTCCAAAATTCCCTTAAACAGGGCAGCGATTGACTCATTCATTTATTATGCACCACACGTTTTTTACCATTAAATCTGCATTTCAGATGCCAACAGCTCACACAAGTTCACTACAACAGAAATCCTGACTTCTTTCTATAAATATGTAGAACCTGTGCACAGGATATGTGCTATTAAGATCAAACAGATCTGGAAAGTGTGTGGGTGTCTGGAGAGCATGTGCATGTCAGAGAGAGGCGCCATCTGTGGAAAGTGTGTGTGTGTGCGCGCGCGCGCGCACTGACTGTTTGTGGAGTATATGTCCATCCATTGTGTGTGTGTGTGTGTGTGTGTGTGTGAGAGAGACTCACTCTTTCAGCTCGTCAGGTCTGCGCCTCCTCTCCTCTCTCTCCAGGTCGGCCATGGGCTTCAGCGCTGCACGCCTGCGGCCCAGCCCACCCTGCTTCTGTAAACAACAACAACAATAAAACAACCACCCTGCTTCTGTACACAACAATAACAATAAACAACCACCAGGACTCTCTTGCTGTCTTCATTTCCTAGGATATCTGACTGGGCAAGTGCATATACCAGTAAACTCTAGAGGGTCTAGAAGAATCAATAAATGTTTTAAACAAGTTTAAAAGTTAAACAGGCTTGTTTAACTTTTAGTTCAGCACTCAGGTTGCTCAAGATGGCCTTTTGAGTTTGATACATTTTTTAGTTAATTTAATTATTTTTGTAGTACATTTTAGTTCCAACAAGCCTGTTCCTGCTGCCTGGGCAATAAGTAAGTGTTGTACTTAATGTCTTATAATCACACGTGTTGGAAGATGTGAAGCTGGAGGACTGGGTCGAGAAACACTGATTTAATGATCCAGTTGAAGGAAGATGATAAACATGTCTGTGTGTTTGTGCAGGTCTGTGTGTTTGTGCAGGTCTGCACGTGTTTGCGGGCACAGGCGCACCTCCTCATCCTCAGAGTCCGAAGAGCTCTCCTCCTCCTTGGCGCTTCTTCTCCTTTTAGCCTCTGGTTCCTTCTTGCCTCCTTTAATCTCCTCCTTCCTCCTCTTCCCGTCGGCTCTCCTCTCATCCTCTCCCTCAGAACACCTACCTTTCTCCTCCAGGCCTCTCTTGCGTTTTCGCTCTGGATCCACGTCAGCATCTCTGAGAGGAAGGAGTGAGGGTGTGAGAGTCCCGCACACCCCGTCGCTTCCCCTCACAATTCCCCGTTTGTCAAGCACTGGGTAAAGATGCGGGATTATTAACACTCTCTCTCTCTCCCTCACATGTCGTCGGCCGACCCGTGTGAAGCCTGATGCTGCTGCTGAAGCATAAGAATTTTTTCAGCTTTGGGTTTCCTGCCTCTACGCTTTGGAGCTGGTGCGTCCCCACCTGGACGGACAGACGGACGGACACACACACACAAAAAGACATATTTCCCACATTATTTATGCACTGTTAAAAAGCTCAACCACAATGTTTATAATTGTATATCTTGACAAACTTAAACCTCTTAATGCCTTGTCAAATTCTATTATAACTGAACACAGTTGTTATGGTAACTTGGAGTTGACCTAATCCCATTGACCCGAGTTTTCAATAAAAATCAATGAAAATAAGTAAGTGCTGCTCAACCTATAGAGCTGGAGGCAGGACTAGCTGTTCCATCTTCCTTCTCTGATTCCTGTTCACCTTCCTCCTAAACAAACACAGATGTGATTAAGAGACAGTGAAGGACAGCGTGCAGCCAGAGTATATAAAATAATACCAAGCTGACGTGTGGGTTTAGATCACATTAAAGAAGTGGAATGAAACAGCCAGAGCTCCAGATTTAAGACAAAGCAGTTTTTTTTTTTTGCCAAACTGCCGTGGACCTGAATTTCACGACCCCTGTGGGGAACAGGCACATTCTTACCTTATCCTTCCTACCTCCTTCACTTTTCACATCGTCTGGAGAGTCTCTTTGCGAGGACTCCTGGGAACAATATGAAATAAAATTTTATTAAAGCAATAAATTGTATTACTGGAACAACTACCGTAGTTTGAGCATCAGCCCGGCGGTGCATGCTGTTATAGCTCAAAGAGTCTGAAACCAGTCCGAGTCAAACCTGCTTTGAACAAGTCCTTTGATTGACCAGAAGACCAACCATTCGGTTTAAAACACAGCTGGAGTTTTCACCACCATGACAACTACTTTTGATTATACCGATATTAAATGAGCACAAAATCATCGACCTTCGACCTTCTCAAGGAAAACAATTGTGTGGTTTGGTGCATTAAGGAAATTAGATTATTAGATGCTGCCTACAAAAGCTTCTCTTGCATCAGGAGTTCGAATTTTAAATCCAAGTTCTATTAGAACAGAAAAGTAATCCAAGTTCTATTAGAACAGAACAGTGTTCCAGTTCTAATTCCAGTTCTGTTAGAATAGAAATGTTCCAGTTCTATTCTGAAGGGTCGAGCCAAACACAGGAAAGGTCATTGTCTCTACTTGAGGTGAAAAGAAATAGCACTTTATAATTAAGTAGTTTTACTACGAACTCACTCTGAGGCTCTGATTTGTGAAGGCTTTGTCAACTTACCTGGAGAACACAAACTTACCTTTTAGGAAAAGAGACAAAAAGTGGAAATTGAACAGTTTTGGATACAAAGATTATACGAGTTAAGATATGAAACCAAAATAAAGGTAATAAATCAGTGTTAATCCACTTGATCAAAAGCCAGCGCGTCTGGTACATTCTTAAGAATATGAGAGAGAGAGAGAGAGAAAGAGAGAAAGAGAGAGAACAACTAAAATGTCACAGGAGGTACCACATGCAATTCGGACCATTTCTGCAGTTAGGCCACTGCACCAAGGACCATTATAGTTGAAGGAAGATTAAGATGATTTCAGAAATAACGACATGCAAAGAACAGCACATGAATGATTTCGATTCAAAAATACCCCACTGATCATGCACAACCGATCTCTGAAACGAAATCATTTATGACAACAGGAGTGTTGTGATAAATGGCCTTTCCAATTTACAGACAAACAATTTGTTCATCTGTGAGAGTGAAACATCTGAAACATCTCTGAGTGCGAAGAGACGCCCAGGTGTGTCAGTGCCTCGACGTCCTTCTCCACTGGGAGGCACTACGCCAAGCCCAAAACCACAGACCAGAAACTGAAGTCAACAGACAAAGGCAACCTGCACCATTCTAACCTGGAGGCTCATGGTCTACCCCAGTGGCACCCCCCCCACCAAGCGCCGCATGCAGACAACTCTATCCCAACATAAGGGGGGAGGGGACAAAAAAACCAAAAACAAAAAACAAAACAATAAAGCACTATGAAGCCACGCCTCCCCCTTCCCCATGCAGACATTAACAGTACATACTTCCTCCACTAGAGGGTCCTGTTCGGACACCTCCATGCCATCAACTTCCTCCTCCTCCTCCTCCTCCTCCTCTTCCTCCTGCCCTGCCTGACTGCCAGTCACCTGCATGAGTCCAAACACACAGGGCCCCATGGCACAGGAGTTAAACGACCAGGCCAACCTCACTCTCGGTGCCCAGTCCATTGAGGCTTGAATACAGCATTCCATCGAGGAGCTCCGTACAGGATGGGACAACACAACCACAGCCTCCAACCCATTCAGGGAGGCCACACTTTGTAAGGATCCAGAGCCAGGATCTCAGGGGTGGCTATGTGATTTTGTCAGGATCCAGAGCCAGGATCTCAGGGGTGGCTACGTGACTTTCAGTCGAAAGCTGAAAGGCTGTGCTTTGGTGAAGTAACTCTGAGAACTGTCTAGAATTTGGATTTGGGACCTGTGCTGCATGTCCTCTTCCTCTGTGAGTGAGACACACTTACTTTGGGAGCTTTTTTCCTTTTTTCTCGAATCTTTTCGTTGCCCTCTTCTTCCCCTTCTGGGCCGCTGTCCGATTCTTTATCGGAAGTGGCTTCCACTGCCATCACCTGGACAGAAAAGGTATTACAGCCATCCAACATAAGCACCCAGGTGGGAGACGCACGCTGGGCAAAGATTCACAGGTTTCTCTCCCAGTTCCTGTCTTGAGGATTTCTCAACTGCACTAGTGGAGAGTAACAAGCTAACATACCACATGTACTAGAGCAGAAGAAACTCTAAACTTTGCTATGCACTATTACTCTACATTTACATTTATGGCATTTGGCCGACGCTTTTATCCAAAGCGACTTACAATTGTGACTGAATACACCTTGAGCAGTGCCCAACAGTGGCAACTTGGCAGAGTTCAACTTGGTTTGAACCAGCAACCTTCTGATTACTAGACAAGTGCCTTAACCAGTGAACTACCCCTCAACTCTAGTACTGAGACATGGAATCACACAGACCACACTATACTATTATAGTAGTAACCACACCATACTAACGCATTAGTGACCACACCATACAATCTTATGTTAATATTACCTTTTGTCCATTAAGCTCCACTGTAGGGTTGTTTTCAATCTCCCATAAACCTTCATTGAAGCCCTTCCTTTTGTTTGGTTTAGCGTATTTCTCTTTATTGGGTAAATAGGGAAAGATGTCTTTGGGACCCAAGAATGCCCTGAAACAAAAGCATCAACACAACTGTTTTAAATAGGCAAGACTGGGATTGATTAAACTGGAACAAAAATTGAGTTATCATCTCATCTGGGAAAGTAAAACGATGTGAGAGCTGATTTTGAAACAGATAGCGATAGCTAAAAAAAACTTTGGTCCACTACGAGTAGTTTCAGGGTCTAACAAACGTTCTTACGTTTCATGCGTGCCAAAGAAGAAGATGGGGAATTTAACGTTAGAGGGCTTCACAGCGCCATCTGGTACTTCATCGATCTAACAATAAAAGCAATACAAATATAGAGGAAATGATGACATTAAAAGGTAATTAAACAAAAATAAACGTATAGTTCGGGTACAGTGGTCAAGGTTGATAATATTAATATCACAACAGCTCGACAATTACATAAAGTGTTAAAGTTGGGAAAGCGCGCTCACCCTGGCTGGCCAATGAGGATAGCCTTTCATCTTGGCAAAGATGAGGTCACCAGGCTTGTAATCTCTAGCCATTATTTGTTTTGAAATGACGTAATAAGACGTAATAAGACGCGAACGCCGCTCAACCTGAAACAGAAAATTTATTTATTTATTTTTTTACACAGCCTAAAGCAAGTGCAAAAAGCTTCTTCAAAGCTACCCATCCATTCAAACTATGCTCTCTGGTGCCCCCATAAATCAGTCCGTAGAAGACGCGCTCTACATCGACAGCGTCGGCTTGAAAGATGCAACTCAGTGGCTTTATTTTAACAGTTAGATTGCTGCACGTCCGTTCTATCGGTACGTGGGAACGAACCGCCCGTGAAGCCCGAGCACAAGCGGTGCTGCCTCGCTGGACGCCGCAGCACGCGAACCCCTCCCTCCAAACCCTGCTGGACACAAACAAACAAACGTGGCCAGGGAACGTCATCTACTGTAACCAACGCGTAGCTGTCCGCAACCTAGCGTGTTACTCACTTGCATATTCGGCCAAACAAACGCTGGACATTCAATGCAAATGTAAACAAAAGTATGAGAGAAGATGGGTTTTTTTTAACCCTAGTTTAATTTTGACCGAGTCACCAAGGATGCTAACTAGCTAGGTTGCTATTTGCGACATTACAACGCAAACAGCAACGCTGAACATGACATGCGCTGCAAAAACAAACACGACGTGGATACTCCGGGTCACTGTCAATGCGCGAATTGAAAGGTTGCGTTAAGTTTTTGAAATACCGTGTGTAGTATTTAGCCTTACCAGAGTTAGTGCTATGCCCTAGCAGCAGAGCCAACACGCCTTCACTCCTCCCGCGCAGCCGACTACAGGACTGTACCAAAGCGCCTCAATCTAGGGGGATCACTCTGAATGTACCAAAGCGCTTCAGTCTAGGGGGATCACTCTGAATGTACCAAAGTGATTCAATCTAAGGGGATCACACTGAATTAATTTTGAAACTACAGTATTAATGTTATACGCTTATTGTGGCACGTTGTGGTGGTACCCTACTTTTTTAACTTCAATAAAAATATAATGTAACAGAGTGAGTTATGTCTTATTAAAACTCGTCATTCTAAATGTGATGTAAAATTTCCTCCGAAAGGACACCAAGGGTTCCGTGGAGTGATTTCAGCGAATGGCACACATCTATCGGAAAATTATGAAATTACAATGTCATGTGCGTGTCTTTGAGAACTTCCATCTGAAGAGTTAGTGCACGCTGGAACTGAGTCAAACAGAATGATATTACCGCCCTCTCGTGGTGAATATTGCTCATCACATGTATTCGCAGTTTTGCGAATGAGCAGTTCAACTAAATTCAGTAATGGTGACTCGGTTCACGTTTTTAAATCGGTTTCAGTTTGTAAAGCGCTTGGGACCTTGGGAGAGGCATTAGGCATTGGAACTGTTAAAATACGAGTCAAAGTACCTTTATTTGTATAGTATATTTAAAAACAACAGGAGCAAATCCAAAGTCCTTTCCAGTTGAGGTAGATATATTAACAATAATATATATTAACTATATATTGATACAAGGAATAGAGTTAAAAAAAAGACAAAAAAAACCCACAAAAAATATGAGCACAAGAAAACAAATACTCAATATATAAAACAAAAACACAAAAAAGGTAATGTGGATGTAAAAATGGTTATTAAAAGGAACAATACATAAAAGGTAAGAATAAATGGAAAACAAACAAAAATGAATAAAACCAGTAGATTAAAACACAGTAAGAGGAGAGTAAGAGGACATTTAAAGTAAAAAGTAAGTTCAGAGAGAGAGAAAAAAATTGAGTCAGAAGAGAGAGGGGGGGGGGGGGAGAATGTACCTTAAGCTGATGTGCCTTAAAAACAAATATTGTTTTTTAAATCATTATAACTTTGTCAATTAATGCAGTGTTCATTAGTATTAAAATGCCACTGGAAAGGGTAAATCCTTAATTCTTATGGTCCAAATGTGTTCAACAAACTGATCAGCAAGTTGCTGATCCTTATATATACAATACATCAACATTTTTAATTATTTTTTTTTTAATTAAAAAAATTAAATCATTTCTGTATTTCACTGGTAATCAATGTAAGTGACACCGGATATGAATAAATGAAGTTGCACTTATATAGCACCTTCCTCACTACCCAAGGACAGATATGGACAAATCACACACTGATGAGAAGCATACTCTCAGTTCTGGGGCTGCATCAGGGGGAGAGAGAGGACACCACCCAGCACAGAGCACCATCCACCACTGGGCAAGCTGGCATACAGTCATTCACAAACACACACCTGGATAATTTTTAGGTTAGCCAATTTTCACCTAATCTCCATGTTTTTGGACAGCGGGAGGAAACTCATGCAGACACAGGGAGAACATGAACACTCCACCTAGAGAGGGACACCAACCCAAAGAACCTAGTGCTATCTACCAACTACCTGTGCCATTTAGGTGTATACATGCACATCCGGGTGGAGTGAGGAGTAATGGTTTGTCTTTTCTTTGTTCCAGTTAAAAGTCTAGCAGCTGCATTTTGAACCATCTGTAGTTGTGATAGGGCAGATGGGCTAACCCCATTTACAGGGAATTACAGTAGTCCAGCCAAGAAATGATAAAAGCACGAAAATAACTGTTTCCAGGTCATTGGAAGTTAAAAATGGCTTTAATTTGGCTATGGTTCAAAGATGATAACCCCCCCAACACTGAATCTCACTCATCTGAATCACTTAATCCAATTCATGGTCGTGGGACGTGTGTGAGTGTGTGTTCACCTGACCACCATGTTTTTGGACTGTGGGAGGACACCGGAGCACCCGCAGGGAACCCACACAGACACAGGGAGAACATGGAAACTCCACCCAGATGGACAGGAGGCAGACAGACAGGAGACAGACAGGAGGCAGACAGTTCTCCAGTGAAATTCTCCAGTGAGGTTCTTCAGTAAGCAAACACCGTCAGGTATAAATGGTAGATAAAACAGTGTTATCTGCATAACAGTGATACAGAACCATATCAGTCATATAGAACCTTGTATTTTTTTTGGTGTATATTTTATGGTCATGAGCTATGTGCTTATGTGTTTATGTATTTATGTGTTTATGTGCTTGTGTTTATGTATTTATGTGTTTATGAGTTTAAGTGTTTGTGTTTATGTGCTTATGTGCTTATGTGTTTATGTATTTATGTGCTTATGTGTTTATGTATTTGTGTTTATGTGCTTATGTGTTTATGTATTTATGTGTCTATGTGTTTGTGTATTTATGTATTTGTGTTTTATGTGTTTATGTGTCTATGTGTTTGTGTTTATGTGTCTGTGTGTCTGTGTTTGTGTTAATATGTATGTGTTTATGTGCTTTTGTCACGTTATACTTTTAGAAATATATTTTAAATAAATATGTCTTTTTCTTTAAAGACTCGTAAACTACAAACTGAACCTGCATGAACATCCTACCAACATTATTAGTCTATCATCTTTAAATGTGGTCTAGTGTCAAATAAACCTCCTGTGACATTTGTATGAACTACCACACACATCTTAAAAGTACTGTTTTAATGCAGACAAAAGACACTGAAGGTGACCGAGCGGGAGAGAGATTACGCGAGTGTCAGCGGATTCGCCTACAGCTGGTGCGAAGTGCGTTGAGAGACAACGGTGTCGGCTGATGAACGTGAAGGACGGCATGTGTCAGCCCTCGGCTCCCCTGTGAGGGGAATCGGGCGGCTGATAGCAGCCGGACCCAGGAATAGCAGTGGAGCATTAAGGGTTCGCTACCCAGCAGGTGAGGTGAGACCGTGCGCGTTGGACAGGGGCCAGCGCTACGGGAGTCCCGTGTCTTACCGAGGACCCGGGCTGGTGGACAAGCGCTACCCTTCACCTCAGACAGCGAGCGGAGGGGCGTGGCCTGCGTGGTGTGCAGTCGTTCGAGCGGAGGGGCGTGGCCTGCGTGGTGCGCAGTCGTTCGATCGGAGGCCCATGGGTCCTACTCAAGTTATGTGCTGTCCACTTTATCTTGCCTGTTTTACTCAAGGTTTTTTGATGTATAGACTAGAAAACAACATTGCATTTTTTGGAAATTATTTTACGCTCATAACTAGGATACAGGATACCTGTCCCTACTGAAATATTGGATTACCGGAATTCCTGTTTGTTTATTTACTTATTTATTATTAAAACTAAAACTGCCCATGTGTTTTCCAACTTCCTGCTTTTATATTGTTTTAGCAGCCTATTGTATTTTTGGAATTCGCCTTGACCATCACACTGTGCAGCACCTCGGAGTAGCACTGTAGATATCCTCAGAAGGTCCTGGATGGAGTTACAGCACAAACCAGCTGTGTTTGTCCCTGAGGTCCCGAGGGGACCTGGAAGGAGAGGACCCCTGTCCCACACCCTGAAGGGCACCTTCTCATCCCTGAGTGATGGTGTCCTTGGGCGGGCAGCGTGTTTGTGTTTGTGGTTCCTACCGACTGGCATCTTTCCTCGCTGCTCCTGCCAGTGCTTCAGCACGCAGGGGGTCCGGGTGCCACCGGAGAATGATGAAGTGGTCCCCACGCCGCCTGGGTCAGCCCCTCACACCTCCACCGGCCTGCGTGGCTACGCCACTCCCACTGGTGCCAGATAAAGGTTTACTTTTGGCCAACATGAAGCAGGCAGATAGATGGAGTTTATGTTTACATTGGGAAGTGTAAGGAGGCTGTGTGTTCAGGTGGAATGATGATAATCCCCAAGTTTGTTTTTTTTAAGTCCCTTCTTCGTAAACTTGCATATTTCTGAAAGATTTCAAAAGCAGGACTGTTATAAACTGCTTGTCAAAACTCCTGTGGACCATTTTAAAGCCTTTGTCTTAAAGGCAACCAAACACAGATCTGTACATTAGATCCTGGTTTGGAGATGAATTGAAAACTAGTAACAGAATTGAAATAATCACAATTACTCATTTCCTAGTTTGTGCTGATTCTGGTGTGGGTTAGAGGCCTTTGAAAACCTTTCAGTGTAATGGTTAGGATGGTTTAGTAATGCTGTTGTCTGATGTGCAGAGTGTTCACATGCGTGGAAGGTTGGAGAAGGTGCAGGACGTTTCCAGAGGAGGCGTGAGAGAGCTTCCACCATCTCACCCCTGCACCTCAGGAAAAAAAGTAGAGAAAGGGGAAAACAAGAGAAAAGATGAGTGAGAGAAGAGAGGGAGTCGTCCGGGCCCACAGACAGCGGGAGAGTGTGGAAAGGCAGGAGATGACAGATGCTTCTGTCAGTGTTCCAACAGTCACCACTTTGTGGGAACCCTACAGATGCCTCCACCTCCTCCTGCTCTCTCTCGCTGCACCACCAGCCCCTCCCTCGCACGACGGGTGGCCACGAGGATGACAAGACAGCTGAGGTCCTCTCAGCATGCGGGGTGACCGGCCAGGCGGAGGGGGCTGTGATGGAGCTCTGAGCCCGGCCCCAGCCCTGGCTGCGCCCTGCTACTGCTGGGCGTTTTATAAATGCCGGGGTCGGTGGGCGTGCGAGGGCAGGGGAAGGGCTCTCTGGCTCTCTCACCATGCCGTGGCCCCGGCAGAGACGAGGGGTCCACGCCGTCCGCCCTGCGAGGGGAGCAGATGTTTTCGCTCGGGGGCGAGCCAAATTTCCACGGCAACCTTCAGCTGCTTGGAGGTCAGGCCTTCGATGGAGGGGGCGGCACAGGGGGACACTTTCGCTTCAGCTCCGATACGACAACATATTAATTACGGAGTCCGAGCAGAGGCCGAGGGTTGTAGTGGAACATACCACCCCACTGCTCAGAGCCTCGGTCGGTTGACATTAGCCAAGGTGGTTGGCAGGTTCTACTCACTCGTCCATAATCCACACCTCAGGTTGCTTTTTTGGGTTTGAGGGACGATTCCTGTGCCATCTACAGATAAATGGACTGAAGGCAGAGCTGCCAGAGCTTTACATTTAGGCCCTGGACTGATTCTCCCGCTCCATGGACCTTATCGTTACTTGTGGTAAAGCAGACTTGCTTGTCACTCGAAAACCCCACTCAGAAATACAGAAATAGTCCTGAATTGAAGCTTCATACAGAAGAAACCAAACTGAGAGAGAGTCCTGCTTCACCCTTGAGCAACCTTTGCATTGATTCCTTTTCAGAAGGGAAACACAGAAGATTACTGGTGGAACCGGGGGAGAGAGGGAGCTTTACTACACCTCTTATATTTGGCAATAGGATTGACAGAGACACGAGGGAAACGAAATCAGGGGCTTACGGCTGTTACTCAGACACGGGGAGACTTGAAAGAGGAGTTTGCTCTCTGAAGATCGTCTGAGCGTTTCCTTTCACAGAGGTTGGGGAGAAGGGGGTGTCGGAAAACGAACGAATCGTGGCCCAATCGTGGTGGGGAATTGAGACGTATGGGTTTAGAGAAGGGACTGGCGATCAAAGGCTCCGCCGCATTGCACCGTTCTGGTTTGAGAGCCGTTCTAGAGGAAGTGAAAGAAGTGACTGGTTACTGGGGGGATCTACTGCCAGGAGGAGTCTGGAGTCAGCATACATGCTCAGAAAACACCCTCACAGTGGAAGAGAGCAGAGGTTCCTCTGTCAGGCCAGGGAGCTGGTGCCAGTGTGCAGAACAGTACCGGTGATGGGCTCCTGCAGACCGATGCTGGGGTGTGTGTTTGTGAGAACAGTGTTTGCTGTTTAGATCTGCAAAACACAAATACGTTCCACAGAAATACATTCTGAAACGTGACCTCAATGTGCCATTTTTGCAGGACCAGGTCACCATAGAAACAAAGAATGACCATGTGTCTGGATATTTTTAGGGCTGGATTGTTTTACATATATCCACATTTTAATAATCTAGAAATTGATTCAGTTTCCCTCAGTAAAGTGGCAGCATTTCTATAATTTATGACTGTAGACTTCAGATTTTACCTACAAGGACCTCCTTCAGTACAGAAAGACCACATTTTTAATGAAGTATTTAGAGCTACCAGTATGTCATAGAACATAGAATAGAAACACCCTATGATCTCTCTCTCTCCCTCTCTCTCATCTTATCACTCTCTCACTCATTCATTCACTCTCTTCTCTATCTTGTCTCTCCTCCATTTTAGCACGTCTCAGAAATGTGTTTCTCTATCTCCGTCGCAGGTTTGATTCCGCGGAGGTCCCCCCCCTCCCCACTGCCCCCCCAGACACCACCAGAAGCTGTGCTGAATAATGCATCAAAGTGGCTTCCACACAGAACCACTGCTAATTACACCCTCTCTCTCTCTGTGTGGGGTAATTGGGACATATTTAAAAAAAAGGACCCAACCTCCTGAACTAGGAACTTAGCAGTGTCCACTGAAGCTAAAGTTGAGCAGTTTTCGACACTTCTTCCCTGTTCTTGATATATGACCAGTCTCTTGCTAATAACCCAGAAACAGGCTCTTATGGAGGGAGGTGGTATCTCTCTCGTGCTCTTTTGCTCTCATACACACACATGCACATTTTCTTTCTCACTAACACACACACACACACACACACACACACACACACACACACACCTAACACACATTCTCTCCCTCTTCCTCTCTCCCTCTCTCTCTCTCTCTCTCTCCATGTTGGATATTTTTATCTAATCCAGCTCCACTTTATTTGTGACTTTTTTACCTCCATGTCCTCTGCGTGTCGTGCTCCGGGGCGGTAAGCGTATAGCCGGTCCATTCATCACGCAGACGGGCAGGCCTCTGGCCGGGCTAATGAAAGGGACCGTGGGCCAGCCCTCCGAGGGGGAGACAGCCAGGGGCCTGGAGGGCCTGTGTGTGGTTCAGACTGAGCAGCCCTGGGACATAATTACCCCAGTGGAAGAGGTTTGGAGTGGGGACCCCTGCTTCAGAGTGCAGGTACAAACCCAGATCTGTATCTTCAGAGTGCAGGTACAAACCCAGATCTGTATCTTCAGAGTGCAGGTACAAACCCAGATCTGTATCTTCAGAGTGC
>JAOXYF010000009.1:21132012-21142347 GCA_028565775.1 Sternarchorhynchus goeldii
ATAATATATGGTGAAAACACGCTGGCAGGATGACAGGAAATAAATATAAATGAGTGTACAATACAAATGTACTTTTTCGTTTTCCGAAATATTTGCAGCGAAGTTGTTATGAGGAGGACAGATTATTTATATTACTACGAAATTATGGTAACATTATGTTCATACTAGCAGCGCTACGTCGCTGCTGGATGAACAACAAAAAATAAATAGGTTCATATTCAGAGATATAGGCAGAACTTAACGTACTGAGAGAAACCGCACAGATATCATACATAACAAAATAATAAAAAGTGGGTCTAGGCCGTTGGTTACCTTGGATTGCTATGCTTACGCATGTTGGTGACGCACAAAAACATCAAGGCTTAGATGAAAGTTAATTACAGCGGTTCGCTCGCTTTTAGAAGGTACCGCGACAAAATACGGGCAGTTATTTATCTGATGTGGTAACTTTCTAAAATAAAATGAACTCCCGATATATCATGAACTACCCACGAACAAGAATCTTCGCTCACCATTAGTGAGTGACTTAAGTTAGACAATGTTTATATTTATTTTTTTTAACAATCTTGCGCGAATTAACCAGCTAGTTTACTCATCGTTTCACCCTGAAGAATACGGAGAGGCCTCATTAGCGAGGTAAATAACCAACATTCAAACTGTAAGCGAACCACCAACAAAGTTTGTTTTAACCCCAAACTTCTGTACAGACGTTCACATCTCCAGTTAATTGGTTTAACGTAGTCGAAATTACCCACGCCTACCCTTGAACTTTACTAGTCTCATTTTACATATATATAGAGAACCTGTAGTTAACTATAACTAAAACGTATTTGCATATATAGTGAAACAACCAATTAGCAATCAGTATTAAATATGAACGTTTAGCAATAGTAAACAAAGCATAATCCTTGCTTTCGGGTTATTTTCTTGAAACTTTTAAATTTGCAGTATATGGTCATTCCGGGATTGCTCATAGAAGCTGTTGTATAACCATTTCACCAATAGGTGGCAGTGCGACATCAACATCCTTCAGTGCCTCGCTCCAATACATCGCGGATGAGTTTAAGCGGTAGTAGGCAGATCGCTTTTTGATAAGCCTACCTATATTAGGCTTTCATCAAATCCTAAAGGTTTGCTTTGGGATGATCATGAGACACATTTTTGCAGAGAGAGAATTTATTTATTTTTTTGGAAGGAGCAATTTTCTTTTCATGTGTCTATACGTTATTTTTAGAGGCATGTGCAAGTATCGGACTGCTTAGAAATCATACAGAACTAATAGAGTAATAAATATAATAACTGATTTTTTTTTTACAGTAGAATGTAAACATCTTACAAATTAGCTAATTAAAAATCAGTATATTTAAGAAACCTCCTGAAGACCATTTATTTAAGATAACTAAAATGTTTTATGTACTGGATTTGAACTTAAGTTACCTGTGATTTTTAAAATAAAGTGTAAATAAAAAAATAAATAAAACAGCACTTCAATACAACCAAAAATATTAGAAATATAAAAATGGTAGAACTTCCTAACCTTCGTGCAGGTTTACCACTGTGTATAATCTTGTTTATGTTTAAATGTTTTTCATTTTATTTCCCACGATTGTTTTTGCCAGTAAATCTCAAATTGTAGAGGTGTATAATGTGCGTCTGTTCTCGGGTTCATCGGCCGTCTCGGCCCCCAGACGTGGCGCAGGGCTGAAGGAGGCTCTTATAATGCAAACAGGACGCTGCTCTCCCTCCCTCGGCCATTCACAGTGCCCACTGAAAGCAATTAAAAGGAAAATCTGAAATCCTTAGAATCTAATGGGTTAATTTCTAGGGCCGGTGCGCACGGAGCACAATGAATTCTCTTTGTTTGCTTTGCAGCAGAGCTTAAGATAGACTTTCTATTGACTGTTGTCAAGTTTCTATATGATGAAACTCTGATGCCTGGCATCTGTGAAAACAGTGGAGTGAACGGCACACAGGCAGGGGGTCCAGCCGACACACAGGAATTTTTTTTTTAGTTTTAGTTTTTAAATTTTTTTTTAAAAATAGGATTTGCTCTTAATTTCTGTTAAAGGAAAGCAGTTTTCCATCCCCAACATTCATTGCCTCTACTCAGAATTAGAGATTTATTTGCTGTGGAAAAAAAATCAATTAGTGCTAAATTTATTCATGGATTTCAGGGCTTTGCAATCAATGGTAGTCCACTCAGTACGGCTCCCTGGGACGTGGGTTCATCCCACTTAATGTATCTGAAGGGGAATTACCATTGATGTTGTTTTCTCTCCCTTTAGGTGAAGGAGCACAGTGAGCTGTCATGACCTGCCATCACCAGGGAAATGCTCCCCTCACCTCAGCGTTACCCACCAGGCACTTGCATGTGCGAGGGACTGTAGAGCTGACCAGAGGCACAGAACAGTCAGGTTAGCTTTAACAAAAAAAACCCTCTAAAATCAGCCACACAATAGATGCATAAACACAATCCTGCAGAAACATCGTCCTGCAGAAACACACAGTCCTGCAGAAACACAGTCCTGCAGAAACACACAGTCCTGCAGAAACACACAGTCCTGCAGAAACACACAGTCCTGCAGAAACACACAGTCCTGCAGAAAATCCGGAATGCTAATCCTTCTCCATTGCTGCCTTTTCCGAGTTTTCAGTGTTGATATTTCAAATATCTGAAAGCTAGTTGTTTCTAGTTGTTTCTAGCTGTTTCTTCTTCAAAAGGCTCTGTGCTGTGACATAATTAATTATTTCTCAACAGAGTAAGATAGTGAGAGATTTACATCACACTCTGGGAATGACGATCAGCTATTTGCAGCACTAATAACCGGAGAGCTGTAAACTCTTTGTTTTAGCGGCTGTGTTTGTGGTGTGCTTGTGTTCGCCGATCTCTCTATGATGCTGTGATGTCAGAGGCGCTGGTTTATTAGTGCATTATTTTTTGCTCAAATCTTCATTATTGATCTCAAATAGTTTCTGCAGTTATAGGCTGTTTATCCAGGTCAATTAAAGATATTTAGACATTTGCAAAAAATTTTTCTTTCTCAGTTCCTGAGGCGCAGAAAATGCACTTTAGCCCCCGATAGCAGAACTACGATTCTCTACGATTCTCACAGGATCTTGACATCTTGATCCGCTGCCGAAAATAAGTGATAAACCATTTCTGAGTAAACACTCAGATCTGCAGCGGGGAGGGGGGCGTTTAAACCAACCAGCTACTACACCACACCAGCAGAACATTAAAAGTGTGCTCCATCATACCACGTAACAATTGGGATTAAAAACATTTAATATTTGGAGCACCACACTGTGCTCGGTGATGAGGGGGTGTCGGTGATAACCAACACAGTATCTTTTCCTGACATGACATGATCCAAAGGATTTAGTGATTTATTTTGTTAATTTATATGTGAATTGACATTTTGGAGGTGTTTTGGGGTAAAGAAACCCTTATTTAAAGTGTGAATTGTTGAATGCACATATGTTAAAAATGGCCTTGTTAATGAGTGTTATGGGGCATTTAGGTTACTGCACTTTCAGTGCAGAGTTCAGAGGCTGTGATGCTCGCCTGAATGACTCCTCTTCCTGCTGTTTAAGGCAACCCCCCCCAAACTGGGATGTTATTCAAAAGGGAATTCAATTAGGATAAACAAATCTCATTATATTTTATTATTTGTCATATTTCTATGGTACATATAGGTTGAAATACTGAGCTTTTTTTTCCATGTAGTAAAACTTTTTGTTGGAAATGCAACCAGACCAGTGGCAATAAAAGGCGTATTCTCAGTCTGCTTTAATAAACCCTTCCTCGGTACCTTCCCTTATGCTCTCAGGTTTGCCATGTTGTCATGCTGATCCCCCGTTTGCTGTGTTGTGCAGGAATGCATGATCACACAGGTGCTTTGTCTCCCCTCTCTGACATGTTCCACGCAGGAGTGTGTGCTAATAACGGGGGAAACGCTGGTGGAGATCGGTGGCATGGGGGCACTGTGAGGTATATGTGTTGTGTATCAAAGGTCCTTTTTCAGTGGTTACACTTACAAGGCGGTGTGCTATCAAGAAAGGTTCCCGCTGGGACTTTCTGTGTTGTCCAGGAAGAGAGGCCACTAAACATGGCCGCCCTGGACCGCTCTTAACCGGTGTATTTTTTTACCATGCCCCCAAGCACAAAGCATTGTGGGTGGAAGGGGAGTGATATAACACAAAAGGAAACTGGCTTCTGTCGAACACTCGACGGCAGTGTAAAGCAGGTGCCCTGTCTGCTGTGTCCTTTATGCAGTTCTCTCATCCCTGCTGGATTCTGGAAAATATAATAGAAGAGGCCCTGATGATTTTTGTGATGTTACAGGTCCGTTCACTGAGAATGTGTTTATGTGTTTACGTACAAATTGACCTTCTAACTTGTGGAGCTCCCTGCTGGGTCAGGACTCTGTCTGACTCTGTCCTGACCTGTAATGCTCTTTTAACTGCTGAGTGGTAGCGAGAGGTCAGACGCCCGGAGGCGGGATGGTGAGGAGGTCAGGCGATTGAAGAGGAAGAGGTGGGCGCTGTGTTTGTGTTTAGATATTTGGACATACAGTATCCAGTTGGAAAAATTAACACACGTACACCTTGTGCATGGCAAAGAATCATGAAGTTGAGCCCTGAGTTCAGGCTTTACTGAGTCCTGTAGGCTCCACTAGTGCTGTGTGCGTGTGTGTGTGTGTGTGTGTGTGTGTGTGTGTGTGTGTGTCTGTGTGTGTGTGTGTGTGTGCGTGCATAAGACTCAGGTGATGCAAGGGAAGATCTATACAGTCATGTCAGTCTAGCACGTGCACACACACACACACACACACACACACACACACACACACACACACTCACACACACACACACACCGTCATCTTCTTTCTGGATCCAGATAGATTCCTGTGACAAGCTCTCACAGATAGTGGGTGAGTCAATGAATATGCAAAGGCCCTTTTCACTACAAAATGAGCAGGAGAGAGAAGGTATGTGGAAATAAACAGTTTTGTCATCTTTGAGCCATATTTCTGACTCTATTAGCATTTTCACATTTGAGCCGAGAGTCAGTTTTTACATTAAATTTTCCTGCATTTCAGCATTTCAAAAATAGTCGGGTGGGCCACTGGGTGAGTTTTTATTAATAGTTTGAAAATATTTCAAGCTTCTTCCAACTACTAGTCGTGTGCTGTTGACTCATAAAGTTTGTATCAGGAAGATTTTTTAAAATGAAATGCAGCCAGTGATAGTGTCAATATTTGAAGAACAAAGACTAATGTGTTGGTATAAAATAGTCAGACTTTTCTTTTCCAGAACCCCCTTCTCTCTCTCTCTTTCTCTCTCTCTCTCTCTCTCCACCAAGTGTGATGCAAATTAACTGAACACGTGTCTTTGATATTTAAATTAGCCCACGCTTTTCAACAGGCATTTTAGTACACAGTACTACGTGCTCGACAGAGTCTGAATCAAATTCACTTACTGCTGAAGGCTCTCCTGTAGACGTTAGTCCTGAGTGAAGCTTACAGGGTCTGCAGGCTGTGCTGAACGCAAATGACTGTGACATGCTATCAAATAATGAAGTCGCCCTTTAGCACAGCCCTCCAGCTGCTCTCTCTGTTACCATCCTAATTATTAAAAAAAGCTCCAAGTTAAGAGCTGCAGGCTGAAACGCCGGGGAAGGCCTGGGCTCGTGTGCTGGCTGGGGGGCCGCGAGAGGCTCCTCCCGCTCTGACTTCACTGCAGGGATTTCCCCACCGCGGCGAGACAAGCCTGCTGGGGTCCCCCCCGGGGGAGCTGCTGTCATACTCAGCCGGCGACACATGATGACGTTTTGTGTTTCAGAAAGCCGAACTTCGACTCTGCCTGTGCCGAGGCTTGGTGTGTTACGCCGCAGAGACGATGTGTTATGCTGCAGAGGCGCTGTGTTACGACGCAGAGAGGCTGTGTTTTACCACAGAGATGCTGGGTTACGCCACAGAGATGCTGTGTTACGCCATAGAGACGCTGTGTTACGCCACAGAGGCACTGTGTTACGCCACAGAGAAGCTGTGTTACGCCATAGAGATGCTGTGTTATGCCACCGAGATGCTGTGTTACGCCACAGAGACACTGTGTTACACCACAGAGAAGCTGTGTGCGCTGTTCACACTTCATTCCACTGCTACACGAGGCGGCGCTTTGCTCAGTCCTGCCCCTTCTCGGAAGGGTCTGAGTGGGTTTTGTTATGTTGCAGGGCGCTTGTGTTTGAACAGCTTCCAGTTCATGTTCCTCGTGAGGAGCAGGACGGTGTAGTGAGAGCTGCTGCGTCCTGCTGTTCAGAGTACATGTTAAAGAACAGGGATATCAATGCACAGGTCCTTTGTAATGAATTCCTGTTAGGTTTTATACAGTGAGAACATGGTCTATATTGACTGGGTCTCCACTACGCTGCTGCACTACTGTACAAGGGGAAGGGTGGTGACACTCTGAACTCTGCTCCTTTCCTGTTTGGATAAACGGTCTCAAATTCCAGAAATTTCCATCTCTTTCACTTTCTCTCCTACTCTTGCTGTTGTTTTTTAAATTTTTTTGTGTGTTTAATCTTCTCTGTCCACGTGTTTGTCCGTCCGTCTGGATTATCTCTGTTCCACTTTCAGTCTGTCTGTCTGGGTCTCGGTCTTTTGGTTGCCGTGACAATGTTTTGATCTTTCTCCGTCTTGGCAAGCGAAGCTGGTTTGTCTTGTCTTTTGTTTGGGTGAACCTGTCTCACACGTCGTACTCTTTCCTCTGTGCTGACACGCTTCACACACTCCCCACGTCCGCCTTCACCCTCTTCCCTCTCGCGTTTCTGCCAGAGTGCCGCTGTCTTTGTCTGCGTTAGAGATGCAGCACCTCCGAACGGCAGCCGTCTCTGCTGCATTAAGAGCTTTTATCTGCGGCTTTAAGAGCACAGGGACAAAAACGGGGTCCTTCTCCCGAGCAGCGAAGCACATTGTCTCGCGAGGACCTGTTTGCTTTTCAACACAGGCATGAATTATTGAGAGCTTTTGGTTACATTCATCTAGTGACACACACGTGATAAGCAATGGAAAGAAATGTGTGTGTGTGTGTGTGTGTGTTTGTGTGTGTGTTTGTGAGTATGTGTGTGTGTGTGTGTGTGTGTGAGATGGTTCAGACCTCTAGAATCAATACAGCATGGGGGGCTTCTCTTCTAGACCCCTGCTGACTCCGAGGCACTTGGCCCGCGTGGGCGTAAAAGTGTTCCTTTCTGGGAAGAACGTGGGATGTTTGGAGTGGACTGAGTAAAGGTGTGTGCTGGACCTATTAGAAGCCATTAGACAGGAGCTGTAGACGTGCCAGAATCTCTCCCTGTCCTGTTCCAGGGTGGAGCACCGTTCCCTCACGTCTCCCACTGTCGTGAAGCTGTCCCTCGCCCCCCCCCCCCCCCAACCCTTCCCCGGTCTTTTGTCAGACCACCCACCTGTTGTTGTTGCGCTGTGCCAATCCCGATCTCTCTGCTGTTTCCTTCGTGATGATTCTGCCCATGGTGATGCCACCTCGCTAATTTGTAGCTTCGTACATCAGTGACTTATTCCATTCCACCCTGCTGTGCCTCAGGGAAGAAAACCCTTGTCCTCTTCTTTGCAGTTAAAACTCTCAGCTTTGTCTCGAGGCGACACTGGTTGGACCCTCGTAAAAGGCCTGAGGAAAGGCTGAAGGAGGAGCAGTAATTCACACCTGCTCCTGCGCTGAGGGGCCAGAACATTAATTACACTACTACTGAACACGCCTGTGCAGCTGACGTGTTGGTTGGAGGTTCGCTCACCTGCGACCACTTCCTGTGCTGTCGTTGAAACAGCCCCCCCCGCCTATTTATCCCAGACCTGGGGAATGCTGGGAAAAACTCTGCCCTGCAGTTTCAAGTCCTCATGGAGATTCAAATATGGCTTTGGGGGAGGGGGTGGGGTTTTGAGCCAGAAGGGAGTGAAGGGAACCATTGGATAACAATGGCTGGCAACTAATAGTATCTGACACACAGTGCAGTTTGGAGGCTTACGCCAACATTGTTTTTACAGCTGTAATTAAGACACCTAATCAGAAGCCCATTGGTTGGGATGGGACAGTCCAGCCTGCAGCAGCAGACACAGAGGGCCCTGTTCAGTGTACAGCCGGGAGGGAACGGTGGGTGGGAGTGTGTCCTAACACACACACCCACTCACACACACACACACACACACACACACACACACACACACACACACACACACACACACACACACACACACACACAGACTGCTGACTGGATCTATGAACCCAGGACCCATGCTGTGGGACCACCGAGTCTGAGATGAAACAGCCCTGTGTACTGACGTGTGTGTGTGTGTATGTGTGTTTGTGTGAGTGTGTGTGTGTGTGTGTGTACTGTGTACTGACGTGTGTGTGTGTGTGTGTGTGTGTGTGTGTACTGTGTACTGACGTGTGTGTGTGTAGTGTGTACTGATGTGTGTGTGTGTGTGTGAATGTGTGTGTATTGTGTTGCAGTTAGGGAACTAAAGACTTCTCAGAGTATTTACACCCAAAAAGTATAGAAGTTATAATTGGTATACCTACAGTATATAAAGTATGCTTTCAGGGGTATGTTCTGTGCATGCGTGTGTGTGTGTGTGCGTGTGTGTGTGTGCATGTGTGTATGTGTGTGTGTGTTTGTGTGCATGTACATGCATGTGTGAGTGTGATTGACTGAGTGTGTGTATGTGTGTGTGTGTTGGTGTGTGTATGTGTGCATGCATGTGTGCGTGTGTGTGCATGTGTGCGTGTTGGTGTGTATGTGTGTGTGTGTGTGCATGCATGTGTGTGTGTGTGTGTGCATGTGTGTGTGTTCACCCTGTCTGTGTCCCCTGTCTATCATGGTAGTTGCACGCAGTGAGAGAGACACTCTGCCAAAGGCAGCAGATGATGTGGACTGTCTCTGAGCTTCGACTCTCTGTGTGTTCCGATTGTAAATTGCACTGGTGATGATTAGAGAACTCCAGCACAGGATGTAGACTCTTAAAACTGTCCAGGGAAAATAATTTTCTACTATGTTCAGGAAACCCCCCCCCCCCTTCCACCGTCTTTCTCTCTCTTGTTCTCTTTCTCTCTCTCTCTCCCTCTGTCTTTTCTTTCTTCATTCCCTTTCTCTTGTTCTCCCTCTCCCCCTCTCCTCTTTCTCTCTCTTGGTTGCTCCTCCTCTCTCTTTAATTTAAACATCATGGTTGTGAGGAGGTGGAGAGGAGTTGGTGTGCAAATTGGTTTAAGGCCTCTGGAGTGAAGGACAGACTGTCAGACAATGGGCTGTTATCCCCTCAGCTGCTCTCTGGGTGAATGAACGCATGCATCTGATCGACTGAGTGTGTGTGTGTGTGTGTGTGTGTGTGTGTGTGTGTGTGTGTGTGTGTGTGTGTGTGTGTGCACGTGTATACACACACAAGCTCTGCAGAATATTTTGTTTGTACTTTACTCTTAGTGTTTTTATGATTTTAGACCATGGATGTACAAAATGAAGGACAGAGGTGTGTCTTGAAGTGTGTGTATGTTACTGTATATTTGTGACTGTAGGTGGGCAGATCAGTGTGGTTTTGTAATGGATCAGGAGGGGTTTGCTTCCTACTCACGGCAACATGATGTCATTATCCAGGGACACCCACCTGTCACATGGGGGACACGTGTGTGAAACACTGTTGAAAAAAAGCAAAGTTGCCAGATTAATGCAGAATACATTTGGAGTTGGAAATACATTCAGGTATTATATCGATTACGAAATGCTTTAAATTCATGGTATTACCATAATAACCTCAACTGATGATTAAAATAGCCGTCGGATATAAAATAGGGTTTCAAATATTTAATATACATGTTTTGAATAATGTAAGGGTTATTGAGGATTCTCTGGTGTTTCTGCAGTTCTTGGAAACTGGACCAGCTTGACAGAGGAAACTGGATGCAGATTCAAATGTCCTGACCCTTTTACAGTCTGAGCATGAGGTGACCATGAATGTGTTAACAAGGCAGTGGGTCTGTCTTCACATCCTCTGGCCTAATTTAGATTTATGTGTTTTTCTCCAAGTCTTGCTGGGTCTGAGATTAAGTTTCTCTCTCTCTCTCTCTCTCTCTCTCTCTCTCTCTCTCTCTCTCTCTGTATAGAAAGTGGAGAGTGAGAGAAAATAGGAGGGAAAGAGAGAGTGAGAGTGAGGGAGTGTGTGTGTGTGACTGGAACAATGTGTCACAGCTTTACTGTACATTTGGCTCTGTGTGTGTGTGTGTGTGTGTGTGTGTGTGTGTGTGTGTGTGTGTGTGTGTGTGTGTGTGTGTGTGTGT
>JAOXYF010000009.1:21142754-21154421 GCA_028565775.1 Sternarchorhynchus goeldii
TCTCCATCTCCCTTGGCTCTCCCCGCCCCCTGCCCCACCCGCCCGATGGACCCTCATCGTCATGCCAACGCCTCTTGAACTGTGCATGCTGATGTCTCAACTGCTGGTGTGTGTGTGTTTGTTTACTCACCAAACAAACAAACAGGCTGGAGGATAGTGAGATGATAAATGGTGTGCAGGTTGTAAGCTGAGCCAGAGAACAGTAAATAAACGACAAATCATGGTACAGCAAAGCAAGAACCGTTGCTATGTGGACGCAGTCCTTGTTAAATCCTCGTATGCCGTCAAAGTGTGAAATTAAACCCCTGCACTGTGTCTGAGAGAATTGTGCAGACTTACGGGGTCTCTTGGGTTAACAAACCGTCACTCATTGCCACAGGATGACAAGGTAATTAGATAAATTAGACCTAATGCTTTATGAATAAAAACCAGTGTCAATTCAATTCTGTTCCGTTTAATTTTATTTGTATAGAAAATTTCACGATGGACTTTGTCACAAAGCAGCTTTACAGATGTCCATGTCCTGGAGAAGCTTCTGGAAAGACACATCTTTCTTTCATGGCACCGTACGTCTTTAAAAAGGAGAAAAAGCTTCTTAACACACATTCATTGCTCTTTGCTTTTGTGTGTGTGTGTTTGTGTGTGTGTGTGTGTGTGTGTGTTTGTGTGTGTGTGTGTTTGTGTGTGTGTGTGTGTGTTTGTGTTTGTGTGTGTGTGTGTTTGTGTGTGGCCAATTTTCTCCCAGTTTCAGTCAGCAGCAGCCTCTGTACAGAGTCTCACGTGAGAGCACCACCAGTCCAGAATTCCTTCTCTGGATACAAAGAAAGCCTGCTGGAGCATTCCCTCCATCCCTGGCCAAGTAGCGGCAGCTTGGAAAACAGTACGCTCAGCCCAAACCTCCGGTCTGAAGTGCTGGAGGGTGGGTTCAATTTAGCTGTCATAGAAGGATGCTTGGGGTGGCTGGTTTTAAGCTGGACTCTTGGCCGTATCTGGGCTGCTTCTTAAACCCCAGCTTGAAGCAGAGCGCGGGTTTAGTACTAGAACATACACTAAACGACGTAGGCAAGCTGGGTGACCTCGCTTAACGAGGGACTGAGACAGTGGATTCAAATAGCTTTGTTTAGTGTGCTGTTCTACCACCACAGGGCCATTTTGTGTGTGTGTGTGTGTATGTGTGAGTGTGTGTGTGAGTGTGTGTGCATGCGCCCATCGGCCAGCCTCCAGACTGTGTGAGGTGCCGGTCTGGTTTCAGAGAGCTGAAGCCCAGGGACCTGTATGTGGACATGGCAGATTTATACTTGTTTCGTTTGGAATGGCCCAGGAATATGTCAGGAATATGTCAGGAATATGTCAGGGCAGCAAGGGATTTCTGGAAGTCTTCTCCACTTTCCCGAGGTCAGCAATTTTGTCCTGCTAAGGACATTAGATGGTGACAAGAGGCATTAAATGGCTGATTTGTTGGAGTGCTCTCTTTCTTTATTGGACTGTTCCCTCACTCAGGTTCTTGATGTAGAGGCTGCATGCTTCCAATGGATGACACACATTTTTGGGGGGTTGTTTAATTTATCATATTTTGTTTAGGCCTTGATGCTTGTAAAAGAATATTTTTGCAATCAGAGCTGCCTGGGTCCCAGTTTGGAAGGCTATGTGAGCGTTTGCTATACCGATACTATGAACTCAGATCTCCCATTTGATTATTTCCGTGGACCACACGCAGGCTATTGGACCCATTTTGTTCTCTCTGTATTTTAAGCCACAAACTTGGATTACCAGCAACCCCTTTTCCCTGAAGTCTTGTGCGTGGTGTGGAATTACAGGAGGAACCACGTTTAGCTGAAGCCTTCCTCACCGTGGAGTTTGGACCAGCAGCCCGCAAGAGGCCCTGCTAAAGCATGACGGCGACACTGGACTGAAATATTATCACCAAGGAGCCAAAGAAAAGACATGAAGTTGGAGTGCTGGCAGAGACTGCACACACTGAGAGATTACCGTGTCCAGCAAGAGACACCCTGGGAAACCCCCCAGCAAGGCGTCTCAGAGAACGCCATAAAACTCTCGAGAGTTCACAAACCTCAACAGTGTGTGGAGGCAGGGAGCCCTTCTGCAGAGTCATCAATTTACAACCTTTTACATGTTCCTGATCTGGCCAGCAGCAACGAGGGTGACATTACGTCCTGAAAATGGCTGTCAGTAATTCTCTACCTTGATACATTTCTGTGTGTGTCTAACGACAGCGCTGACATACAGCAGAGCCAGAATGAGATTCACGGCCCTGTTCACCCTTTCCACTTCAGCAGAGGAGTGGGGGAAAATTATATCAGTAAAAAGAGAATTATGAGGTGGTACTGCAGGACTTTGACAATGTTTTTGTCTGCGAGGGGATGTAATCATCGAGTGCAAGATTGTGATTTTGTAGCAGGGCTTTCGGGGAATGGCCGGTGAACCACGCACACAGCCTGGGGGTGTGTGGGGGGTGTGGTTTAGGCTCTGACTAGCAGTCTCCATGGAGATCTCAAGTGTTGTTCGGCCTCTGTTCTATACTACTGTTCCTCTGTTCCATACTGTTGACTCAATAATGGTTAGAGGGGATGGTACGACCATTAGAGTGGGGGTGAAAGAGACAGAAACCCTCAGCTGGTGCTGTTGGAGTTCTTGGTGTGTAGCTTGAGGGTAGTGAATGTGAAATGAGCTTCAGCCCTCCTGGTAGTCTGGAACAGTTTCATACAATTTAAATGACAAACCAGCTTGTGAGGCCTGCCTTTCCTCCCCGATCCAAACAACATGCACCTCTCCCAGAAGGGGGGGTGTTGGGAGAGAGAGGGAGAGAGGGAGAACAGCATGAAAGAACCGCAAAACTGCCGTTTCTATGCTGTGTGGCAACAAAATGCAGCACACATACACACACACACACACACACACACACGTGCATGCAGTCCTTGTGCCTGTGGAGCTTCCTGTGTCCTTCGAGACTGAAGCCTGGAATGGAGAAACCCTGCATGTCTTCAGTTGAGTACCTTCAATTGATTACCTTAAACTGAGTACCTTCAGTTGAGTACCTTCAATTGAGTACCTTCAGTTGAGTACCTTCAATTGAGTACCTTAAACTGAGTACCTTCAGTTGAGTACCTTCAGTTGAGTACCTTAAACTGAATACCTTCAGTTGAGTACCCTCAGTTGAGTACCTTCCCCTCTGTGTGCTGTTCTTGCAGCTCTGCTGGAGAACCTGCCATTTTAAAGCACTCGTAATCCTCCCAGGCATTTGACCTGATGCTCCAATCCTCGAACGGCAAGCAGGCAGAGTCTGTGTGATGCTTGTTGACATGTTGGATTCGTCTATCTGCTCGTGTGTCACGTCATCTTCCTGATGGTGATGATGGTGATGATGAAGAGAAGCAGTACTGTTACAGTATTTTGCCCATTGTGCAGTTATTTGTGCTATTTAAAAATCTATAAGAAAGTAGAAACTGTGGCTCTTACTTGTGACATTGCATGTTATCGGAAGTGTGCAGGGCTGGAATCCTAGATGCATCACACTATGTCATATGTGTAGGTTCATTTTACTATAGTGGTCCAAAAGCAGAAGTTATTACAGAGGTTAGAGAAGTTATTACAATTTCAGATGAAGGTAATGAAGAAGTCTTCCCCTGTGTCAAGATGAACCTGTGCCTTTGCCAGTGATGTGTTATGAACATCCAGACGGTGGAGATCGCCTCACCGGGGGTTCTTCAGTTTCTCCACAACCACAATATCGTTTATGAACCTCTGCACCAGTGCTCCATGGCTGCATCTGGAGCTTGGTCAATAACCCCGATCGATACTGTTCAAATTTTGGCTGCCGTAGGGCCTGACAGGTGTGAATGATATTGCTTTGGATGGGAGAGTGGAGTGAGGCTGTGGTGGGAATGGAGGCTGCTGTGTGCAACTTTCTGGTTTTAGTTTGTGTTTGGGGACATCAAGTGTAGACTGAGGCCTGGTGGTTTTGGGGCTGGTTTCATTCCCAAAGGCAGGATGAATTTTGGGGCTTCCGCACCTGCTATTCGAGATCACTCATGGATCTTTCGTTTGATTTTGTTTAATAGACTTCAGCCTGTGGCTGATAGGGAAATAGTTTTCACTCAGATTTAGTGGTAGGGGCAGGAGGAAGAAAGAGAGAAAGACAGTGTGAAAGAGAGAGAGTGGATTAATCTATTCGCTCACTCCATCTAACCAGTAGCCGCAGACGTCACAAGCCACAGTGGAGTAACACTGCGGGGTAATGCCTGAGACTGGCAAGACGCAGCTTCGCTGTGAAATCCTGTTGCATGGTTTTGCGAGACATTCAGTCAGCCGCCAAGGTTGACACGTTGGATCACAGTTTGATAGCTGAAAGAGCAGCTCCTATGGAAGGAGTCCTATTAAGGTGGATGTTTTCAAAGTTTGGGTGGACACTGGGGAAAAAATAGGAAGGACACAGCGAGAGGAAGCAGAGCAGAGGCTCTGAAGCGCTCTGACACGCTTCAAGACACTCCTCCCTCGCTACGCTGTCGGGGGTCAAGCCTTCCTCTCACCGGCAGTGTGTGTCTCAAACTGAATCCCTAATAGAGAGGGAGAGAGCCGTGCGCACTGGAGCCAACACACACACACACACACACACACACACACACACACACACTTGGTGTATTTTATTTGTACACTTACAGGTTCAGGCTGAAACTCGCACAATAAAATAGTCATACAAGGTCAGGTACGCACATGCACGAGCATACACACACACACACACACACACACACTCTCATTCTCTCTCTCTCACACACACACACACACACACTCTCTCTCTTTGTCACACACACACTCTCTCTCTCACACATACACACACACACACACACACTCTCTCTCTCTCTCTTTCTGACACACACACACACACTCTCTCTCTCTCACACACATACACACACACACACTCTCTCTCTCTTTCTGACACACACACACACACACACACACTCTCTCTCTCTCTCTCTCTCTCTCTCTCACACATACACACACATACACATACTCTCTTTCTCTCTCTCTCTCTCACACATACACACACACACACAAACAAACACACACACACACACACCCACACACACACACAGACCAAAGACACTTGATCCATACTGTGTATGAAATTACAATCCCACTATAGATCATGCAGGTCGTGTGGGGCTAAAACAGTGTTTTACGGGAGTCGTTCCCTGTCGCCGTAGCTACCAAGAGATGGAGAGAGGGAGAGAGAAGGAGAGAGAGAGAGAGAGAAGAGGCATTTAAACTCTCTCTTCCTGTGTGTGAGACAGACACACTGCACCTTGACCACCTATTATGAAGCTCTTTGCCGCAGTGTCAAGTGAAAGCGAGTTAATTGGGTGAAGCTGTACAGCATGTTAGTCCGTGGTGTGAGGGCTGGCATCCTGACAGCTGAGTGTCAGCAGGACCCAGTGAAGTGTAGCTGAGAGACAGAACCCTGTCACTGAGTCCGAGTGGGTTCTGAGGAGAGAGAGGTGGAGAGAGGGAGGGCTGGGAGAGAAAGAGAGAGAGAGAGAGAGAGAGAAAGCAAGCGAAAGAGGGAGAGACTAGTAGCATATTAACCCTAAAAAACAAAACCTAAAATGACTTATGAGCAGCCATACAGCTCTGTGTCACTAGTGAATGGGTTGCTAGCTAAAGTCATACAAGTAATAGACTATAACATTTTTAGCCTATTTTCCCCCTCTTTGCTATTAAGGATTATCATTGTTATGTATGTATATATATGTATATATTATCATTGTTATGTATTGTGTATATATGTATATATTATCATTGTTATGTATGTCTGTATATATGTATATATTATCATTGTTATGTATGTCTGTATATATGTGTATATTATCATTGTTATGTATTTTGTATATATGTATATATTATCATTGTTGTGTATTGTGTATATATGTATATATTATCATTGTTGTGTATTGTGTATATATGTATATATTATCATTGTTATGTATTGTGTATATATGCACTTGTAAATGACACACAGTTTAAAATAATGAGGTCACTTACTACCAAGTTCAGATTAAGGAGGTGGTGGGTTTTTTTCAGTTGCTCCCGACATCCTGAGAATTTGACATTTTTATGATGAGTTTTAACTGCTTATAAATGATTTTAGGATAAAAGTGGATTAACTGCTGCAAATAACTCAGACTCTCAAACTTAAATATCTTTGTTTTACAATGGCAGAAATCTAAAAATGTTTATAAAGTTTATAAATGATTTTAAAAGGTATCTGAAAACTAAATTCCAACATGTCAGTCTTCCCTATTACTGAATACTATAAGTCATACCCTAAATTAAATAATTTTCATACAATTTCAAAATAATTTTAGCCGACACTTTTTTTGTCAAGAAACTCAAGAACGAGTTATATGCTGTAGCATGTTAAAAGAGAGAGTAATTTAAACACACGGGGATATTCCCATGTGGAATAACTCCCTGTAGGGGAGTGCATTGTGCATTTAAAGATTATGTGTGTGTGTGTGTGTGTGTGTGTGTGTGTGTGTTCTCTCAGTGCTCATTTATCTTCCTTCTCCTCACATTCAATTTCCATCACAGTGTCAGAGGGAAACGAGCTGATTGCTTTCCCAGCGTCCACTGTGAGAGCACACCCATACTCATCCCCTTCTGTGCCATGTGTGATAGACACGTGAGGCGTGACCCCTCCAGCAACACGGCTGTAACGCACACGTGTTTCTCACGTGTGTGCTGCCGTGGTCTCCACTAACGTAGTGTAATGGAGGATCTTATCAAACTGATGGTTCATGAGAGGTTCTTCATTCATGGCCCTTTCACTGTGTCCTAAAGTGTCCTGACAAGGTTATTAAGCTCTTATCACTATCGTACTGGTTAATATCTTTGATTGCCTTGTTGTCAGTGGTTGGAAATTTTCAGGATGAGCTTGAGGAGATCTCATGGAAAGCTGTGCTGGCCACATGTGATGGAGGAGCAAGTCTTACAGCATCTGGCTAACGGTGGGTTATGTGAACCAGAAGCACAGGTTGGTCCTTGTCAGTGCTACTCTGGTTGCTTGCTTCTAATGAGTCTTTGGATCTGGAAGAGAAGAAAGGGGGTTCTTTCTTGTTTGCCCTTGTATGGGTTCTTGTGCACCTGTGTGAGAGGTTCACTGTCTTCTGTGTTGTAATTCCTGTCTTTGACATAACACAATCAGCAGGGATGAAGTCTATCATTTCCTCCTGAGTTCTTGGCCCGGTCTAAATGCATCCTCTTTAAAGCTCCTTGCAGTAAGTGCTGATATGGTTCTAACAAGCTTATATGTCCATTACATCCATTGAGAAGGAGCTGAGAGGCATCTAGCTTGAGAAGGTTGAGAGGATGCTTTAGGTGGAAAAGTATCAAACTTTCTTTTTCCTTGCCTGCGGTGTTGTCTCCCTTCCTCTTTAGCTGTTTATGTTGAGAGTTTTACAGTTTAAAATTGTAAAGGAGGCATATTGTCAATATCTTGCTTATGCATTTTGACCTGTATCTAATTTGCAGCCATATCCACAGGCTATAATCAAGCATTTTCATATCATTATATGCAGTATTAAACACACTGTATAATCAGCGTATGTCTGCATCAAATGGTATCCACTCGAATGGCAGTTAACAGTCAGTACAGCAGGTCAGTGGTATTCATGAATTCCCATAAACTCTCTGAACTTTATGCCATTCAACTACACCCTGTTTCCAGCTTCACACCTTATTTAGCTACAGTAATTGTCTAAAATCTAACCCAAGTTTTTTTTTGTTTTAATTTTCCAAAAGTTCTTAACAAAGAGAGGAGGACGAAGAGGAAGGAGGGGGGAGAAAATCAATAAGCCATTTTAGTCTCTATCTATCAAAGTGGATTCCTTCTTGTCTGTGTTAAGGTGGGGATGTGGCACTTTAATGGGTTTTGTGCTGGCTGTTTGAAATGTATGCCAATGAGTCCTGTCATTTCATGGCAGCTGGGACATGGTTCACTGAACGCCCACTTCTCCTCTTGTCAGCTCGACGGAAGACAAGCATTTAGTTGCAAACTTTGAGCAGGTTGCACAAACCAGAAATGATGTGACTTGGTGCCCCCCCCCCCACCATCCCCCACCATCCCCACCCCATCCCCACCATCCCCCTCCCATTTGAACTCCTGTGAACTATGATGTCGCTCATGGTCAAAATCCACGATCCGAGCAGGTATGGAGGAGCTTCCTCCTAATTGTGAAATATTCCCTGATTCTGAAGGACCCAGGTGGGTTTCACCCGGGGCTTCAATGGTGGGCCTTGATCTGCTGACGGAATCATGTGAGAAGCCACTGACCTTTTCTGCCCAGGTCCCTCCTGGTTTGTTTCATGTTTTGTCTGACGCCAGGACTGAAACTCCAGTGTCCTCATCTCAAATTACAGCGTAACGCCTCTGACACGTCACGCTCAGGATGTGGACGAGTTCCCTTCTTGTTCTGACATCGGCATGTTGGAATGCTGCTATGTTTGCAGAAGATCCCACAACATGAGCTTATTAACAACTCAAGCTTATTATCCAGGCAAACAATAAACCAGTCTCACACTTTAATCTTCTGCAATTCACTGATTGAAAAAATCAATTAATTAATTAAAAAATTAAACGAAGACGACTCAGCCGGTTCACTAAGTGTGTTTGTGACGCATCACCCGTTTGGTCTCTGTGGAACGTGTGGGCTTCCCTTGTTTTTGTCGGCCCTGTTTGGTTGCTGGCAGTCAGGAGGAAACCGAGCTGGAGCTCCTGCTCTGGAGCTCCTGCTCTGTGGCCTCTGCTCCCGGGATTTTCTGCCTTATAGCACACCAAAGTAAAACCGCTTGTCAGGCCGAGGTGTCTGAGAGTTGACAAGACGCCCCAGTGACATTTCAGCTCCAAAGAGCAAAGTGTCTTGCAACCCAGTGGTCAAATATCAAATAATAGGTCAAGCAGGGAGGGTGGAGACAGTGTAGCCCTTGGAAGGGCAGAAGCTCTGGCAACTCGCCTGACAGGCACATCCAGAGTGGATTGGAGTCCAGCGTCACTGGGAGAACTGGTGCTCTGTAGGGTATTGCTGGATCCACTATACTGTACTACATTCAAAAGAACACATATTGACATTGATTAATGTCCTTAACCCTGTGTGTGGAGGAAGAGGCCTGTCCCTTCTGCTCTTGATGCAGCTCTACTCCACTGACCTGCAATACGCATTCACTGCCTTTATTAGAATATCTTGACACCTGCCGTTCGACTGGCTCCGCCCACCGTTCTGAAGGTCACGGTGATGTGCTGGCACTGGCTCCGCCCACCGTTCTGAAGGTCACGGTGATGCGCTGGGACCGGCTCCACCCACCGTTCTGAAGGTCACAGTGATGCGCTGGGACCGGCTCCACCCACCGTTCTGATGGTCACGGTGATGCGCTGGGACCGTCTCCACCCACCGTTCTGATGGTCACGGGGATGCGCTGGGACCGGCTCCGCCCACCGTTCTGACGGTCATGAAGATGATAAAAAAAAGAACAATTTTCAAAAATGTGACAGTATTTAAATGTTGATGAATGCAGTCTAGATTAATGTAGATTAAATACTGCAGTCTAGATTAATGTAGATTAAATACTGCAGTTTAAAAATGCATCAGATATGTTGAAGGTGTGTGTAGTGTTCTCTCTGCAATGAGTGCATATCTGTAGGATGTATATTATTTATCTTTCAGTTTTAATTTATTGATATAGTTTTTCTAGGTTTATGTCCATTACATTTTTTAATAGGGGCCTCAGATGCTCTGGTTGCAAATGAATTTGAATTGTATTGATGATGGTATTGGGAAATGTTATAATGTTATAATGTTATAATTCTATAATGTTATAATGTTATAATACTATAATGACGTTGGTGAGTACAAAGCTGTAACCACGTTTTCTGGGCAGCTGTTACTGTTCTATTCCTGTCATGACCATAACATTCACCACCCCGGGATGTGAGGTTTTCTGCGATGACTTTTAAAGCTTCCTCTTCCTCTTCCTCTTCCTCCCTGGAAACAGCGTAACCGGAGTTGAACTCTCAGCTGAAGCCGAGTGTTTTTGATGGAGACCCGCTGAATTTTAATGGCAGGAGAGGTTATTTTGAACACAAATGAAATGTGAATGAGAGAGAGGTGTCAAACGGCCTGACAGACATGAAAGCAGCGTGGCGAAGCTGACATAAATATTTAACACGGAGGGGGAAGCCCAGCGCGTGCGGTGGCTTGGCCCTGATTAGGCCGCGACCTTCCTCTCGTGTAACACCGGTTTTAAGGCGACAGCATGTGTCAGCACCACCACAGCATCTATTTAACCCTCATGTCCATGAAGCCGTTCCAACGGCATGGTGTGTGATCTCGACTGGTTGTGTGTGGATATGGACGAGAACCCCCCCCCCCCGGACCCTCTGTCTGATGCAGTTCCTCTTGAGGACTGATGCATCTCCTGTTCCTGTTCAACATTCATTTCTTTCTTTTTGATCGTTCTATTGATCTGTGGTCGGCTGCCCTGTCCTTTCTGCTCCATCTGTGACTGTAACGTTGGATGACCAGGAGAAATAGTAGCACATTTTACTGATAGGAATCATGGAAAAATGTGCTCTGATGAAAACACACGGCCAGAAAACGGACGACTTGTGAAACATCGTGATAAAATTGTTTCCACAGAATATTCAAGCTGTGTGTTTCTATTACCAGTCAGTTACAAGTATTAGGATATCCTGGTAAAATGTCACTAGATGAGAACAATATGGTTGTGTTTATTGGCAGTTTTAATATCCTGAGAAATACTGAGTAGGAGGGCAGTAAAAGTCGTGTAAAACTGCTAGTGCTGATCCAGGCGTGGAGTGGGGTGTGTGCACACACTGGGTTTATGTAAATATAAACTCATTAATACAGTTTTCTGAGCACTGGGCGATCAGCAGTCTCTCCAAGTTAAAGAGCGTTTGAGTGCTGTGGTAAACTTTTGCCCTCCAATGTCAACTAGTTTCTTTTATTATTTTCATTTTTATCTTCAGGGTGAAAGGAGCATTTTAATGACTGATTTATTATTTTTTAAAGAGAATTATTAGTTATCTGTGTGAACACGAGTGTTGACTCTCATGCACACACACACACACACACACACACACGTAGACATGCATACACGTGCACAATTTGTGGATGTCTCCATACCCACTCCCGCACACACACACACACACACACTCATGCACAGTAAGAGTAATGAGTTTTACATTTGGGTCTCATCTGACGTTTACTGGGGGTTTATTGAGGTTAAGCACTACTGCTGTTTCCCAGTTTATGATTTTCAGGCTGATATGAACCTTTTCTGTTGATCTGAGCAACTCATTTTTGCTGCTCCCTTGTTGGGATTTTCAAGTATGGTTGAGGAAAGGCTGTAAGGTGGAGGTGGACTTACACACCTGTCTGGTGTCCTGTAACGTGGACTTACACACCTGTCTGGTGTCCTGTAAGGTGGACTTACACACCTGTCTGGTGTCCTGTAAGGTGGACTTACACACCTGTCTGGTGTCCTGTAAGGTGGACTTACTCACCTGTCTGGTGTCCTGTAAGGTGGACTTACACACCTGTCTGGTGTCCTGTAAGGTGGACTTACTCACCTGTCTGG
>JAOXYF010000009.1:21167075-21185425 GCA_028565775.1 Sternarchorhynchus goeldii
CCAGTACTATCACATCCGGTACTACCACGCCCAGTACTATCACACCCAGTACTACCACGCCCAGTACTATCACACCCAGTACTACCACGCCCAGTACTATCACATCCGGTACTACCACGCCCAGTACTATCACACCCAGTACTACCACGCCCAGTACTATCACACCCGGTACTACCACGCCCCGTACTATCACACCCGGTACTACCACATCCAGTACTATCACACCCGGTACTACCACGCCAAGTACTATCACACCCGGTACTACCACGCCCAGTACTATCACACCCGGTACTACCACACCCAGTACTATCACATCCGGTACTACCACACCCAGTACTATCACACCCGGTACTACCACACCCAGTACTATCACACTTCCGGTACTACCACGCCTGGTACTATCACTCCCGGTACTACCACTCCTGGTACTACCACTCCTGGTACACCCTGGTAGTGCCTGCCCAGCCTGGTAGCACCACACCCATTTTCAGCAGTTACTGGGTATATAGTCCAATCAAGAATTTGATAGGTATGTGTGTGGGAGATTAAGGTAGAGAAAATGAGAGAGAGAGAGAGAGAGAGAGAGAGAGAGAGAGAGAGAGAGAGAAAGCAGGAGGGAGAGATGGAGAGAGGGGGCAGGATTGGTGTGGTATGGTCAGGACTGTGTGTGTGTGTGTGTGTGTGTGTGTGTGTGTGTGTGTGTGTGTGTGTGTGTGAACGGCTCTGGGTGAAGCTGGAGATTTGTGTGGAGTTTCCCTCTCCTTCAGCACTTCAAGTGCAGACCAGTCATGTATTCACCCTGTTATCTGCTGTACTTTCAGGTGGTCCATGGAGGACATTCGTTCCCAAGTTTTAATACTTGCAATTTGTCAAAGTTCTTGTTGCCAAATTTTTAAGCAGTACAAAGAAAACCAACACAAAAGATTCAAAGAAATGGTTTCAAGTTACTTAAAAGGCCATTATTGAGTAATAGGATGTAGGATTGTTATTGCGATTTCCAGTCTTTGCTACAACAAAAAGCAAGAAAACTTTGGGCCCAGTGTTTTCTTTTTCTGTCAGATTTCCTAAGCTCAAGTTTCTTCCGTGCACTTCAAAGCTGCTCTAATGAGAGTGTAAGAGCATCGCAACTCCCTCACGACATTAAAGAGCAGCCATTTCTGCAGCTCTGCTTCACAAACGCGCTCCTCTGCACTAGCAAAGCCGTTTTCACCTCCAGCACAAGCAAACAGTGAGGGTTTGGCTGTTGTAGCCAAAATCAAACGCAGCATTTGTTAACAATAAAGCGCCGGTTTGACTGAGATCCAACACAAGATTTCTGTTCTCCTACACGGGCCAATGTGTTTTTTTTTTCCTTCGATACCTCAGAAATCAAACGAGAGAGAATTTGTGAAGGGAGGAGAGGGGGGGCAGGAGATCGCAGCAGAAGAGAACGTGAAGGTATGTTCAGAACATGTCAGACAAACTCCCACTATCTCCGTTTAACTTTAATTGCAGAAATGCAGGTTTCTGTTTCTAGGAGAAAGGAACTGTAGGAGAGGTGTGTGTGTGTGTGTGTGTGTGTGTGTTGGCAGGGTATGCAGGGTGGCTGTGTGTTTGAGTATGTGCATGTGTGTCTGTGTATGAGCTTATGTGTGTGTGTGCGTGCAAGTGTGTGTGTGTGTGTGTGCGTGCATGTGAGTGGGTGTGTGTGTGTGTGTGTGTGTGTATTGGCAGGGTTTGCAGGGTGGCTGTGTTTGACTCTTTTCTCTCCTTTGAAAGTCTGTATGTTGTTTGAAGCTCTCTGCTCTATTAAATGTGTATCAGGTTTGAGAGACTACTTCACACTGTGTAACAGATATGAGGAATCGATAGAGCATTACGGTGATGTGACAACCGCTCGCCTCCACCACCCTCCACAACCAGCTCAAAGTACTGGCGTGACGATGGCCGTGGTCGTACTCATGAGACCAGATCGCATTATCCGTGTCGGAGGAGCCCAGGAACCCGCAGTATAGACGTCGTTGATGTTGGAAGCAGCAGGAGGGATTGATGAGGGATTGATGACTGTAACCAGGGCTCCACCCATCGTAGGATGGATGCGTTTGAAACAGACGCGGGTCACTGTCACAGCGCAGCCGTTGTTCGGCTGGTCGCTGCTCCCTTGCGTCCCACGGCTGTTGGTGTTACGGTGTTACTGCAGTAACAGCTCTAATTAATGTTAGTTAAGTACCCTGTTTGTGTACTCACTGTTTGTTTGTGAGGACACTACTGTGGTTGGCTGGGAAGTGCCACCACCTGGGGAGTGTGTGTGTGTGTGTGTGTGTGTGTGTGTGTGTGTGTGTGTGTGTGCGGGTTTTGAGCTTGAGAGCCGCCGCGGTCGCTGGCTGTCAGACTGCGGTGCTTTATCAGATGTTCCGGCCCCTGGTGCTTTTCTGCGTCTGTTTTAGGACTTCATGGCTTCGTGCGACTCTGTAGCAATTGATTCCAGATGCTGTCAGTGTGAGAATGAGAGAAGGAGAGATGGAGAGGCAGGAGGAGAGAGAGGGAGAGAGGGAGAGGCAGGAGAAGAGAGAAAGAGAGAAGAAGGGGCAGGAGGAGAGAGAGAGAGAGAGAGACTGGAGAAGGCATAGAGAGAGAAGTGAATTCAGGTGTAAGCTGTTGAGGTGTCTACGATATGCTTACGCCTTTCCCAGCAGCTGTCCAAGTGGTGGAACAGACACTCTTTCACACACACATCTGTTTCTTTTTCTTTACAGACTGTCTGTGGCAGTCAGCTCCATGCCAGGGCACGGCTCCGGTGCTCGGCGTGGCGTTAAGTGCGTTTGCTCTTGGCATCGCCAGTGTCCCGACACATGGTAGCGTTCTGGGTCAGCTGGCAGCCTGATGCTGGTGCCGTGACCCGGTGATCAGCTCTCTGCTGACCTACTTTCTAAAACATACTGACAAGGGCCTGAGCACTTCTGGGCCTTCTGCTACCAACGAACCACGGTGAGGCTCACCAGAGAACCTGGTGGACCACGGAGAGGCTAACTGGAGGACCTGGTGCTACCTTGCTTCTGCAAGGGTCGGAGAGGTTGTGTGACGTATGGTTCTGGTTTATGTGCTTTAGAGAAGAGAAAGAATGAAAAAAAGATGTGTATTTGTGGGGGCAGAGGGGGATGTGGGCGGGGTTTAAAAGAGGGCGGGAAGAGCGACGCACATGCTTTTGATTTCAGCAAAGGTAAAATATGTAATGGATCAAATCTGATTGATCGAGATATTGTTTTTATTGAGGAGTCCGTGGTTTGGAAGGACAGATCTGATGCGATGCATTTTTAACAGTTTAAAAGAAAAAGAATGATTTGAGCACATCAGAGATGGTCTTTCACATCAGAGATGGTCTTTCACATCAGAGATGTCTTTCCAATTGGTACATTATGGCTGTGCGTGTAAAGAACCCGAAATCGGGTATTTTTTATGCCATAGTGAGAAAAGTACAAGCGTTTCGCCAAGAAAAACAATAACCATTCCTCTGTTACTGTCGGAATGAAACGTTTGTCTCTGCCAGACGCTGCGGACCACTGAGTGGTTTTGCAAACACACGTTTTTGGCCCCAAACAATTCTGGTGTCTTATCAAGCTTTCAGAGACTTAAACCTGTCCAGGTCTCTTATGAGATCTAAACCTGTCCAGGTCTCTTATGTGCTGAGTGCAGAGTTCTTACCCACCCCTGCCCCTGCTGGTCTTATCAGCCGTTAGATGAAGTCCTGGGACTGGGAGGATAATAAATGGGACAGAAATTACATTTTTGGAGGCGTTCAGTGCCATCGGTGTTCTGAGGTTTGGCAGCGGGTTATTCTAGTACAATTACCAGTGATGAATCATTTCCTATATCTGAAGCGAGGCTGCGGTCCTTGCTGCGCAGGTCTGTTGTGTATCCAAAGACCCTTTGGCTATTGGACAACTGGCTCTTTTTAATTTTTTTGTCCACCTACTATAAGAGGTTTTAATAGGATTAGTTCACTGCAAATTCAAAATACCGCTGATACTGACAAATGCCAACAACTGAACTGCTGTAATTTGAGGTGACCTATCCTGATTTACTCCGTGTTTTTGAAAACCTTACAAAAATGTATTGTGCTATTTATTTATTTAAAGTTAGATCTGAGTAACTCACATTTTAATGGAGGAAAAATGTCATGTATGTCAGCAGTGTGTCTTCACACCAACATAAACTCCCCCTCCCCCTCCAACCCCCAACCCACACACCCCCTCCCCTCCCCTCTCGTCACCACAGGCCAGCAGGTCTCACAAGCTCATCTGCAAAGTAAACACAGGTTGTCCGTGCCCGTGCCTGATTTAAAAAGGGATGAAGGACCTGTTAACCTGTTCAGGCAGGCCGGTACAAGGTCGGTCACTTCCCTCCCGCAGCTGGGCCATTATTTCTCTCCGGCAGGGGGTTGGAGGAACCCTCCTCCACTGTCACTGATAAGCGTGTGTTCACTGTGATCTCTCAAAGGTCGAGCCACAGAAGGAAAACAGCTGTGCACCGTTGAAGAAAATAACGCGTTTTATTTTTTTATATAGTGAAAATCCATTTTTCTCCCTCAAACTTTCACACCAGGGTACAGAGCCTATTAGCCTGAGCTTTTGTCCGTCAGCAGTGCGAGTGCTGGCGTGTACACGAACTGGGGCGGCTTCGTCCGAACCACATCTCGAGCTAATTTCCAAAGATCCTGAGTTCCTCTTTATCTGCGGCTTCAGAGGGTCTGAGGTTGATTACATAGGCCTGATGCTCCTTATCAGGAACGATAAGTGCTCAGCACATTTTACATATTTCTGTTTCCCTTAATATTTGTGGGCAACCATCTGCTTAGCTGATCTCTTTCCCTTTTAATTAAAGGGATTCCCGTCTCGTCAGGGTCATTACAGGGCGGCAAGATGAGACCCAGAGACCAGCTTGTGATGAGTTCAACTTTCCTCCAGTCCCCTGGTCCAACCAGGCTTCATCTCTCTCTCTCTCTCTCTCTCTCTCTCTCTCTCTCTCTCTCTCTCTCTCTCCTCCAGTCCCCTGGTCCAGGCTCCATCTCTCTCTCTCTCTCCTCCAGTCCCCTGGTCCAGGCTCCATCTCTCTCTCTTTTCTTCTTCTCACCCACACATACACATGCATGGACACAGTACACACATGATCTCACCCTCCCCTCTCTTTCCATTGTTCCTTCCGTCTCTATTCTCTCTCCCTTTCTCTGTTCTTTCGTTCGTTTCTCTCTGTTCTTTCGTTCGTTTCTCTCTTTCTCTCTCTATGTTCTTTTGTTCTCTTTGTTTGTGTTCTTTTGTTCCTTGTTTCTGTTTCTCATGTCTTTCACTCTCTCTATTTAATGCTTCTCTGTTTTGACACACCTTTTTCTTTGATGCTAGGGTTAAACACACACACACACACACACACACACACACACACTCAGATCTGAAAGTTTGTGTCTAGATGACCACCTGCAGCAGTGGCCCACCGAGGTGCCTAGGGGCTGAGCAGACTGTCTGATTGGCCGAGCCAGCCATTTGACTGGCCGAACAGATCGTTTGATTGGCCGTAGCGGGATCGATATGACTCTTTCCAGTTTCTTCCTTTGTCTTTTTTCTAATTTAGTGTTCCCAAAGCGTGGACAGGGTCTTCAGTACAGCTGCTGTGCTTGCATCTCGCCATCCTCTGTGCTCTCCATCACTGTCCATGATGTCCCCCCTCCACCTCCACATCCCCTCCACCACCTCCACAACCTCCTTTCCTGAACCCCTCTGGCTCATGCCACGCGCTTCCATACGTCTGCCTGAGACTGATGGCTGGTCAATAGCATTAGCCAGCACTGCAGGCCTCACCAGTGTAGAACAGAATCAATACGGCCCAGTAAAAAGTCTGATACGTTGATGAGTACTGTACTGAGCACAGCTCACATTACCAGAAATGGGTTTTTATAAGGACTCTGGACGGAGGTGCTGCTTAGAGCCCCTCCTCCTCGAGACGCTGATGCTTGACAAAGATTTATCGCATCTTCTCCCCCGTGTTGGTATTTATTTATTTATCTGTTGGTTTGGGGTTTTAAGGAGAGAGTTTAAGTTTAGCAGAGTTTAACTGGGTGATGTGGATGATGGAAGCGCCCAGGAGCCGTTCAGCCCCGCTGGCGCTGGAGACACCTTAACGTCTTTCTGCCTCCCCTTGTTTGGGTCATTTTCTCACCAATTACGGACGGCAATTAAAATCAATTAAAATCAATTAGCATTCAGAGGAATTAAGTTGTGCATCTCGATGTGCTGCAGTAGTGCCAAATGAGAGGCAAGAGGGTGAGTGTTGGGTAAAAGGTGAGTGTTGGGTAAGGAGTAAGTATTGGGTAAGAGGTGAATGTTGGGTAAGGGTGAGTGTTGGGATGGGGATGTTTTTAAAAATTCACTCTGATTGTAAGCTGATAAATTCTTTCATGTATTTTAATTATTAAATAATAACACCACAAATACTGATAATAATAATAATAATAATAATAATAATAATAAATCAAGAACAACAACAATAACAACAACAACAATAATAATACCACAAATACAAATGATAATATAATAATCACAGATCAGTGAGAAATTCCTTCCAGTGGATGTGTGTCTGTGAGGCTGTGTCTCTCTGCATTTGTCTCTCTGTGTCTCTCTGTGTCTGTGACTCTCTGTGTCTGTGACTCCAGGCAGCTGCAGTGGTTGAAGGTGGAAGATGGTTGTCCCTGGGCTGCCTGTCCTGATGTAGTACTTAGTGGAACTCTTGCTGTGGAGAAGGCTGCTAATTATGACAACCCTGCTGAACAGGCACCTCCTATCTCTCTCTCTCTCTCTCTCTCTCTCTCTCTCTCTCTTTCTATACACATTTCCTGTTTTTTCTCTCGGACACTTCTGTGCTGCTGGGGTGTTTCATGACCCTTTTTCTTTCTCAGAACATCCTCAGGCCCAAACCAGCCAGCAGAGCTTCACTCTTCCTCCTCTTTCCTCCAAGGTGAAGCTCCCCCTCATCCTCTCGCTCTTATTTTAAGTTGCGGATGAAAGGTTTAGGTGACTCGTGGAGCCCCTGTGCATGCTGGGTAATGGCGAACGGCATGATTCCTGTGTATGTCCCAGGCCAAAGCCTCCTCTCCAGCACACAGCCGTCTATGGTGGGCGCCATTATGGAAGAACTGCAGAATTGTAGACGACAAGCACTCATTAGATGAACCTCGCCATTCCCTGTAACACACACACACACACACACACACACACACACACACACACACACACACCTATCTGGCAGAAAGGTCAGGCTCTGGGTTGGTGTGTTTGTCAGGACCAATCGATTGCTGCCTCTACGGGAACACGGTAAGTTATGTTGCAGGTCAGCCTCTGGTAGGCAACTCAGAGTCCCCAGTGAGCAGCTGTCATCCCCGTGGCGGTGGGTCGAGCGGTGGGGAAATATCTTTAACTACCCCCGGATAATCAATACCCCCAGGTCTATTATTCTGCCACGGGTGGGGGGGGGGTGGCTATCGACAGCGGCTGGATGAGCAGGCAAAGTGTGACAAAGAGTGATCATGGACAGGCCCAAGGTCAATACGGCCTCTCCCTTCCCTTACGCTGGGCATTATGTTCCTGCTTGTTACCAACACAAACATCCTGATGCCTCTGATATCAATTTGTAATATGAGTTCTGCAAGCTAGCTGGGGCAAGGCTGGAGGAAGCAGTCGGCATAGCTAGTGCGCTCTGGCTCCTGGATGCTATTCTGAATGCTATTCTGGATGCTATTCTGGATGCTATTCTGGATGTTATTCTGGATGTTATTCTGGATGCTATTCTGGATGATTCTCCACTGCTCTCTGCCCTGTTCCATGATGCACTAATTATGCTGTTTGGATGCACATCCACTAACAATTTGAAATATGTTTTCAATGTCTCTTTGTTATCAATTTGTATTTACTCATAAATAGTTTTTGGAAGTAGCAATTTATGCAAGCTTTATTTAGCATCTTTGTGTACTAACCTATTACCTTCAACTATTTGAAATCATCCTGCTACTCCAAGTGTAACATTTCCTACATTATCAGAGAGATGGAAGGAGCACGTTTGGGTCTGAGCTCTGAGCTGAGGGATGGTGCTCATTCCTTACATCCTTAAATGACTTCATTTATCTAATCGTCCTCTAATTGGTCAAGATAGCTGTTTCCCTGGTGATTTTTATCAGGTGCTGATTAAAAGAGGCCAGAGAGCATGCAGAGACGAAGTGCTCCTTCCGTCCTTGTGACTGAGAGGTCGTCAGGCATCCACCCTGAATCTGAGATTCATCCACCCTAAATCTGAGATTCATCCACCCTGAAAACTGCCCCAGCAGGGTTACTCCACCTTAACAGTACATAGCTTTAGGGTGGAGTTTGTGAAGGAAGCCCACTTCCGAAAGCACTGTGTACAGGTGAGAAAGTCCAACACAGATTGCCAGTGACTGATAAATCTTTAATATAAAAATTGTACAAGAATTCTGATACAAATTACAAGAGGTATTTGGACAAAATATGAATAAAATTCCATTTACATCCCAAAACCCTTATGCATTTTATGCAAAAACCATAGACAGTTATGATACAGAAGATACACAGAAAAGCAAAATCAATCCTAAAATAAAAAAGACGTTTAATTTGTCTTCTGAGAATCTGCCTAATGGAAAAGTCCTGTTCAGAGTCCTGTTCAGAGTCCTGTTCAGGGTCCTGTTCAGGGTCCTGTTCAGAGTCCTGTTCAGAGTCCATACTATTCATGAAGCCAGCAGTGTCACCACTGAAGGAGGAGATGCAGTAGTCCTGGTGGGCATGCAGGCGCATGGTGCCACATGCCAGCTGTGGGCACAGGTGGGCACAGGTGGGCACAGTGGCACGCTGTGATCTTAAGCCATAACTACGAACCAGACAAGACGAATACACCAAACGTCACGGTGGCACTGAAGGGCAAAATAAAGGCATTTACAAAAGATGGCAAAGCTTATTTATTCTTTGCTGTTGGGAAACAAAACCAAAAACCCAGTAAACAGTAAAGAGCTTGTACTGAAGTACGGCTTTTAGTTTCTTTTTTTCTTCTCTTCACTTTACAGACCACATTCAAATACCTTTAGTATTTTACATAAGTAACAATGTCTTCTTGCATTTGACCGTATAATGGCATTTGATTTAAGTACAAGACGAATCACATCTGACTATTTAAATTCCACTCTGCAGCACCAACAACAGCCAAAAGAGAAAAACCTGCTCATTTGTGTTTTTGAGGTTGTGAGACGTAGAACACGCCTGCGCTCAGAGCACCACACGCTCCTGTCCTCCAGGCCTTGTGGCTACAGTAACACTCTCTGACCACTAACTGTCTGATGAAATATTAACACCTCCCCTTTCAGCCCGGGAGCTGCTGGTGGGGGTGGGTTCAGGAATGATGGGGCAGCGTGTTTGGGCACGGCACCCCCATGCACCCTTTCCTCTTGCGGGGGGAAAATAGCTAGAGGTTTCTCAGAAGCTCAGGGAGGTGCGAGGGTGAACAATGATTCCTCAGTAGCAGGCAATCAGGAGGCCTGCGGAGGGACCCGAGGACACACACCACTCTCGCACTCCTCTGCGATAGGCCGCGAGCTCCTTCCCTCTCTCTTTCTCCCTTTCATTGCTGTCTCTCCCTCCCTCTCTCCTTCTCTGTCTCTCTCCATCCGTTTCTCCCTCTTTCTATCTCGACTGCGACTCAAGCGGCCACCGCATGACTGGATGGACTCCGTCTCTGATGTTTCTCTCTTTCGCTCTCTCTCTCTCCTCCCGCTCTGCGTCTCCAAATGCAGTGTCGTCTAACCATCGGAACACTGGCTAAGAAGCGCTTTAAGTTGAGGGTTTGAGTCCATGCTAATACAGATCCTCACAGCCGATTGAGTTTCGGGGTTTGGGAATGACTGTGGAAACACTCTGCTCTGCTCTGCACTCATAGTTTCTTTTATTCTTTCTGTGAACCACATACTGTGTACAAACATTTAATTTTTCCCTTGTATTTTAAAAGTTAATGATGGAGACTACGTTTTTTTTGTGGGATACCCGAATAGAATTTTTATGTTTAATGTAATTTGTTTTTGCTTTTTAAGGTTTCTGTGGTGGAGGTTTTCCTTTTTCCTGTACTGCCGCTCTAAGATCCAACTCAGCTCTGAGCGAGAGGTTAACAAGTCCTCCTGATGCTGCCATTCCCTCAGGCCTGTTAGCACTGAGTGTGTGTGAGTGTGTGTGTGTTTGAGAGACAGCTGTCAGCAGGGTCCTGAGTAGCCCACTTGAACAGTGTGTGTGTGTGCGTGTGTGAGTGCTGGGGTGTGGCACCAGGGACACGTCTGCCTTTCTCTGCTCAATTTTCCCCTCACGTGGGATAAACATGCAATTACACCTCCTTTTCTACAGGGTGACGGCCGTCTGCTGGACCTAAGCGTGATTATTAGTGTGTGTCCCTGTGGATCGGAGATGCTGGTACCAGTCTGACAGCAAAGGGGAAAGAAAACGGGCCTTCAGTCAGAGAGAAAGAACAGAAATAAGTGTGTGTGTGTGTGTGTGAGAGAGAGAGAGAGTGGGAGGAGAAACGAGTGTGTCTGTGTGTGTGTGTGTGTGTGAGAGAGCGGGAAGGGAAAGGAGAGAGTCTGTGTGTGTGTGTGTGTGTGTGTGTGTGTGTGAGAGAGAGCGGGAGGGGAAAGGAGTGTGTGTGTGTGTGTGTGAGTGTGTATGTGTGTGTGTGAGAGCGGGAAGAGAAAGGAGAGAGTGTGTGTGTGTGAGAGAGAGCAGCAGGGGAAAGGAGAGGGTGTGTGTGTGTGTGTGTGTGTGTAGGTGTGTGTGTGTGTGAGAGCGAGCGGGAGGGGAAAGGAGAGGGTGTAAAGAAGGTTGGATGTCTCTGTGACACAGGCTTGTCAGCAACATTCACATCTTTGAATGTAATGAAGTGACAAGTGAGTTATTAGACAGATCAGTGGTGGAATTGAGCAGTTGCCTCCAGGTACTGAGGAGCAGCCACATTTCTGATGATGCTCGCTGTCTCTCGGTGAGCAGCCCCCACTTACCCCCCTCACCACCACCACCACTCCACCCTCCTTTGCTGCCCCCATCCCATCAGGAGGAGTGCGAGTTGCTCCGAGCTCAGCAGTGCAGTCTTTTAAGCTCAGAGAGAGGGGCGTGAACGACCCGAGCAGGGCTGAAGAACCCCCCAACCAGGGCAGAAGAACCCCCCGACCAGGGCAGAAGAACCCCCCGAGCAGGCCAGAAGAACCCCCCAACCAGGGCAGAAGAACTCCCCGAGCAGGGCTGAAGAACCCCCCAACCAGGACAGAAGAACCCCCCGACCAGGGCAGAAGAACCATGCATCATTCCTTTGACCATCTTTTATATTTGGGCTGCGTGGAGCATCACGTTGTAAGTTTCATTTCAATCACACAGGGTTCATTTGCAGGTGCTCAGACAGACACTTTCCCTAAACAGGAGACCCCCCCCCCACCAAAAAAAAAGAAACTTCATTTACAACTTAGAAATTTATGAGTATTTATGAGTATTTGTTTTTTAAATGCAACCAAGTGAAATTATTTCATGTTGGATGGAGCAACAAGGAGACACCAGGTGTCTCACCACCACCTCCCCTCTGCTCACGAACAACAGTGATGACTGTATGATCTGCCGCACTAAATCTGCTAAATCAGACAGAAGTAAATGAAATGAAAAGTGAAGAGAGTCACATCTCAATGTTTTCTGTGGATATCTGATCCAAAACTGTGGATGTCTGATCAAAGTTTAAGGACTTTTAGGGTCTAAAAAACTGAACAAAACAGAAGTTTAAGATTGCATTTGATTCGAGCATTTCTTCGAACAGTAACTTTAAAGACGACCCTAATTCCAGTGACACTCACTACCTCCTTGACTAGGAAAGCGTGTGCAGTAGAAACAGTGCCTATTTTTCCTGGGAGCTCATTCTTAGATTAGTACTTCACAATAATTACCCTCGGTGAGCAGGAACAACCCCATTAATACTTCTCTGCAGCAAAATGGCAGTTATATTTAGTCACAAATCTTGCAGAGGAAAATGCTTTTAGTAACACTGTCGATAAATTTACTGTGTTTGTCCTGCACCCATGTGGGTCGTCATAATCCTCTTTTTCCTCTCTTCTCTGAACGTGTGCAAAACTGTCACATTTTTGCAACATACAGTAATTTCCCTCGGCATTGGAGTCATGAGTAACTCAAAGCATGGCATGTTTAAAACCCCTCACTGCAAAGGGTTTTCTTTGTAATAATATTACACATCCCGCTTGTACAGCTGCAAAGTGCAAAACTGAACCCTTTTTTAACTAAAAGCTATAAACATGATGAGTAAAGAGAGAGTGTGTGGAGCCCAAGCACATGCAGTTCCTAACACACAACTCACAACTAGATAAAACAATCACGATTCTTTTTGTTCTTGGTTAAAAAGTGTTTTTTTTTCTTTTCTTTGTTTTTTTTAAGCTAGTATAAATGAATCAATCTAGTTCGATGCTACCTCTTCTCATCTACACTTTGAGCTGGAAGTATTGTACTGTAACATAAAACAACAAAAGAACGGCAAGCAACCATTAACACAACTGTTTTACACCAAAAAGCCTCTCAGGACGGTATTTACAGATTTAAGCCTTTCGTGCTTACACACGGGTTTCTTTTTCAAAGCTGTTCATTACACAAATACAACAAGGAGACGTTTTAATCAGTATTATTGTTTCTGCAGGCAACAGTGACACACAGTCTGAGGTGCTTCTTTGGAGTTGGACAGAAATTAAGAATGGGGGAGGGGGGAGGGCGGGGCACAAGAGGAGCCACGCTCCACAATGTCCAATCAGAGTTCTTCCAAAGAAGGACAGAATGCTGAAGAAATTCATAGTCTACTCAAACTTGAAAAGATCCGTCGAGAAGTGTTTGACAGGCATTACAGGCACCCAATCACGCGTTTTGGTGATTTGGAGAAGGGAAAAGGGGGGGGGGGCCTGGTGTGTGGCTTATGTTGAGCAGAGGTGTGGGCAGGGTTGGGCTATTCTACGACCGCGGCGAAGGGTGTGTTTTTGTGGAGGTTGGGGTTCTGGCTGTGCCTGTTCCTGCTGCGGACGGAGGAGAACATCATGTTGCAGCCAGGCACTTTGCACCTGTGCATTTCTCGCAGGTGCACAGTCTTGTAGTGCACACGCAACGTCCCTTTGTTACTGTACGACTTGTGACAAATCGTGCACAGGATGCCGTTACCGCTGGCAACAGACGCAGCGAGGGACGGCGAGGAGGAGGGGTCAGCGGGAGTTAGCCCCTCCCCTGAGACTCCTCCTACCGCCCCTCGCTCTCTGGCCCCGCCCTCCTCGTCCGTGACGAGACTCTTGAACTCGTCGGCATCGCTGGCCTCCAGGTCGTCGAGGAGGATGCCTTCGTCGCTGCCCTCGTCCGACTCGCGCGAGGAATGCACGCTGCCGCTGGACTGCACGCTCGACGTCGTGCTCAGGTCCAGCACCGTGTACTCGTCGTTGCCGCGGTAACCGTTGCCGTGGAAGTACTCCGCGCCGACAGGAGATCCGGCTTCCTCGGTTCGGGCCAGGCGCCGGGCCAGGACGCCGCCGGCGCCACCCAGGCCTCTGCCCCTCTCCAGGCCCGGGTGGTGCCCGCCGTAGATCCTGGCCAGGATCTCGGATCGTAGGTCTTTGGGCAGCGGCACCAGTCGAGAGTCCAGGACAATGTCGTCCAATTCTTTGGTCAGCAGTTTGCGGTGCAGGTTGATGTTGGAGCTGTGTCTGCAAGAAGAGGGAGCACACAGATCCAGGACCAGTTTTTACTCCAAATAAAAGATGACTGTGTTCAGTGACTCAGCTCAGCACAGACCACCTGCACTGAGATAAACTCTGCCTGTCTCTCGGTAATGATTCCCTACACTCCCCAGCTGGTTTCTGGTTATGATTAACTCGTCTGTGATTGTACACGTCATGACTAGCCTTTATATTTCTTTAGCTAATTTCCTGACGAGCCCCAAACACACTCTGCTTCCAGGATATCTGGCCACTTCCTGCATTTTCATACTTCCCACTGGGGATAATGGAAGACACAGAGAGTGTAAGTGAAGGAGACCCTCCACTTACAGTTACAGCTGGGGCTAAGCTCATACAGCGACCTGCTAATGTGTTTACCTCTGTCAGCACGTCTGCCGGCGCCCTCCAATCCAATTGACTCTTGACTCAATTAAATACTCAACCGCATTGAAGGGGAGTTTATCAATTGATTTGAGCCATGGTAATGTGATAATCAAGAGGAACTGGATAGCGTATTGGCGCTGACCCGGACGGCATTAGCACGTTAGCGCCGGGCGGGCCAGAAACACGCCGCTCGTGTAGTTTTTCGCTTTAACAAAGTCGGCCTTTCTCTCACCGTGGCGTGAGATCGGAAAACACGTGGCCGGGATGAACTGGCAACTCAACACAAATGTAGGAACGCTGCAATGCTGCGTCATGAAACCACTTCTCCGGACCAGCCCTCGGACTGGAATGGAGCCAGATCCGGACCAGCCCTCGGACTGGAATGGAGCCAGATCCGGACCAGCCCTCGGACTGGAATGGAGCCAGATCAGCAATTAATGAAACGCAGTGAACGCAGTGAATTTAACAGCACAAAGAGGAACCAGCTAAAGAGCACTTAATATGAAAGAATAAAACAAAATCCAACGAAAGAGAGTAAGAACACTCGCTTAATCGGGTGTGCAGGGCCTGTATAAGTTCTATACAACTACTGCCAGTGTATTTTGAATTTTGAACTTAAAAGTGATTAAGAAAATAGAGGGGAAAAAATATGGATTCAGGGGTCCAAACTCGTGGGATCCATGCAAAAGTGGCAGTTTAGGAAACTAAAATGAGAACCTAGACGTGACTGAGAAATGAATACACAGTGTGTGGTAAAAAGCTTACCAGCAGTGCCAGGGTGGATGCAGTCAAAAAAGGTCCCTTTAATTATTTAGTTCCCTATCCGACATTCTCCTGCAAGAAGTAAAAATACATTCATTGGAGGGACCCTTTCTGTTCATATAGAGCATACAGGAGACCAGAGCATCGTCAGCATCGGGGAGCATGTCGAGTGAGTCGGACAAGGCTGGCAGCTAGTCTCTGTTCGGCTTTGGGTGTGTGTGTGTGTGTGTGCATTAGCGTGTCCATGTGTGTGTCTGTTCACAGTGTTCTGTGTGCACACTATTCTAAAAAAAATAATAATAATAATGTTGTATTAATTATCACTAATTTTTTGGTTATTATTATCAAAAGATTCACATTATTCTGTTCAGGTATTTTGCACTAAAAATAAAACTGCTAGACTGTTTATAAAGGCAGTATTGTTTGTGTTTTTATTTTTTTATCCCCCAACACAATGCTATCAGTGTTGCTCCAGTGGGTGGTACCCTCATTAGCATAACTCCGCCCCCGAACCCACACCCTCACACTGCTCCTAAGCTCCTCCTGCAGTGTCTAAGTGGCATCTGATGACCAAACACACAAACACAAACACACAGAATTTGCCAAGTAGCATCACACAGTACACACACACTATTCACAGTAAAACTACACATACAGTAATCAAAACATTTTAAGCACAAGCTGAAACCATGCAGAAATAAAACCCTTGTTTTCTTTCCACTGTCAGTGAGTGTTCAGTCACTTGGTTCTGTAGCGCCAGGCCTGTGTGAGCAGCAGAGCTGAACCTCCGTCACAGCGCCGGTCCCTCATCTATCAGCGTTAGCACACCTGCCTCATTTCCCCAACGCCTCTCTTCCAGGCCACGACCATCTCCTCCCCTCCATCTCCTCCCCTCCATCCCTCAACCTGCACTCTCCCCCGCCTCATCTGTGCCCCCTGCTCCCTCCTGCCCTCTCTGCCTCTAATGTGGCAGCCAAACCAAATTGACGGGCTCATCTCTGCCCAAAGCTGGAGGCGGGCTTCCCCTGAGAGACCATTTTGAGTGTGCAGAGGAGTGGAGTAGGAGTGTGGCGCTGTTAATGTGTCTTGTCCCAGGAACGTTAATCATCTTTAGTCCTCGACGGCCCCTGTGTTCCTAGCCAGCCACGCACTTCCTCTAAACGACTCCTAACGCCCTGTCGAAGCTGAGACACGAGTCCCGTTAACACGGTGATGAGGATGCAGTCTGATTTGTTTTCCCCCCTCCTAAGATGTTCATACTGGCTGGGCACGTTCTCTAATGTGTTGTGGTGGGCTGATGGAGGTGGACATCGTTTATCACCTTTCAGTGCCACCACAGCAAGTCTTGGCAGCTGAGAACATAATGAGAACATCATGGTCAAAGAAGCAAACTCAACTGTTCTAACTTGCTTCATATGGAAGCTGGCACAGATGTGGGTGTGTGTGTGTGTGTGAGTGTGTCGCATCTGGCACCACCCTGCTCATCACAGGCAGCGAGTGTGAGGCGGGGAGGTGGGAAGGAGGCTCAGAGATATAATTAACCTTCGCTCTCCCAGTCCGTTGCTGGATCACATGCTGACCACATTAACCAACCGGAGGGATGTGGAGTCAGGTGGGCACCCAGGGTCACGCGACAGACAAGAACAACCACGCAAACTCAGAACGATGCAGTCAGAGGTGAGAAGAGACATCCTGCCCCCCTACACAAAAGACCCCAGCTTTGTTTAAGGAAACCTGATTAAGGAGAAACAGTAGATTACAGGTACGTTTCCAGCGGTTGATCGCGCTGCTTCCCAGCTGTGGATCCTCAACCTCCACCATAAACATGCAATCACTGCTCTGTGTGCGGCAGCCGAGAGCTCACGGAAGCGTGTGTCGCGGGACGGTGCGGGACACATAACAGCCCTGCAGGATGGTGAACAGGATTACATTACAGCCCTGCCGTGTCTCTCTGTGTTCCTCTGCGATCTCTTGCGAACGTCTTATTAAAACCCAAAGTCACAGCTCTTTATATTCTCATTACATTCTGTTTTCAGTTTAATACAGTTGTTTTCTGACTGTTCATTTTATGCAGTAGATGTGTTTTAGAGAATGTTATCTGAAATACAATAACACCATTAACATATATAATCATTAATATGATAACTGATATATATATATATATATACTGTATATAAATCATTAATTTAATAACTGATGTACATTGCAGTCTTTTTTTACTTTCAAGGAGTTCCTATGTTCCAACAATTACTGCATCTGCTTTGTTTTGATTTTGACACTTGATTTGTGTGTGACAAGGATGTGCTCGTGGACGTCGACTTCCTGCTGAGACGTGACAGGAAGCTCATTTTCAAGTCAGCATGTGGAAGAAGCCAGTTAACGCTGAATTTAGAGGACATGAATGTTTTCATATGTGATATTTGGGCTCACATTTATACAAACTTTATTCTTACTTTACATTATCTAGTTACATGGAAAATGCAGAGAACATTTTTAAAAACGTTCTTTTAACTTGTTATTTAATTTCTTTATAAATTATTTTAATTAATTGTGCTAAGCTGAGTGGAAATAGTATACATATATATATATAATTAAATAGTATATATATATATCTATCTATATATATATAATGAAATATTCTATACATGTGACTGGCCAGTACCTGAAATGTGTGGTGGACTGAGCATGTGATGTACATGTGCAGTGTTCGCCACATAACCCTGGAATCACTGGGTCACCCTCCGATACCTTTGTGCTGTTTTAATACCTCTCAGTCTTCAGGAACTGCAGTTTCATAATGTTTCCCAGATGCCACCAGGAATTTATCCACCAAAAGAAATATGGAAACAATAGAGAAAGCTACTTATAGAGCAGGTCAGAGACACCCAGAGAACAGGCCGCATGTGTGTGTGTTTCTTCACTGAAATGGTTGTGTACAGCACAGGAGTTGTTTTGTGTGTATGGGGTGAGCGCTGGTTGTGTGCCACTGTACTGGTTGTCCTTTCCTGTTCCCTTCTCCTGGCCATATGTTAAAACACTCATGATTTCTTGAGGAATTTATCCACTCCTGTTCCAGATGCTGGAGTCAGAGAGTCCCATGCACCTTCAGTACGGCCCACATGCCTTCAGAACTTCAGTACGGCCCACATGCCTTCAGAACTTCAGCACTTCAGTACGGACCACACGCCTTCAGCACTTCAGTACGGACCACACGCCTTCAGCACTTCAGTACGGACCACATGCCTTCTGTACTACAGGGCTAAAGGAGATATTGTGCTCTGTGATTGCAGAGCAAGATCACTGAAAAAGTCAAACATTCTACCTGTTCTTCTGAGATGAGCAGCTTTGTATGTGAAGATTACAGTAGCTACCACGCAGGGATGAACTTTTCCCTCTAACCCTTCCC